>LZCU01039031.1:0-11075 GCA_001663935.1 Asymmetron lucayanum | reverse complement strand
AGTGTCTAACCCAGCAACTGTTCCTGGTTTAGGTAGAGAAAATGACAATGGTTCCTGCTGCAGGTAAAATCTGTGTATTTCAAACCATACAAAAGGCTAAATCAACATGGGGAAATAGGCAGCATCTTGAAATCTTCATTGATGGTGGTATTTGCAATTGCCTATTTCAGGACTGATTCCAATCTGTTCAGTTCAACCCTTGCCTTCCACTGACTGTTTCCATATCAGTAAACTAAAGAATCACAGTATTGATTTTTGAAACACCATTAGAGCTCTGCTGATCATGTCACTACATCCCGCCTGCTCTCCTTATGGTGTGGCCCATATAATACTGAATGACATTCTCTGGAGTACCAGTCAATGGAAGACGGCCAGTCAGTGGTCAGCTGAGCTGGCCCCACAACTCTGTCTTATCTGGACCACAGGCCGCAGCATTCTTGGCCTGTCCAGCCAGGCTCCAGCCGGCCTGCACTTGTTGTGGTCGCATACCGCCCTTCCCTGGCAGTTATCGCGCCATCTGTACCGATAACCTCCTCCCCTGTTATCACGTCTTGACACCTGCTGGATAACCTGTTGTCAGCGTGTTGGTAGACAAAACTGCAGACATAGAATACATTCTTAAGATTGTCGGAAGAATTTCGACCCTGATGCAGCACCTCAAGACTTCTCCGAGGACCGATACAGTAGAATCTGGTTGATCAGTTATTAAGATTGTCTGCAGGTCGTAGGATGAAGATGCGGCATGGTTGATAGATAAAATACATTTTTCAAGATCTAAAGAAGACCATCAACTCCTTAGCAGCATCTGACGACTCCTGTAAGGTTTACATCCTACAGTCTAGTTGATCAATCATTACAGTTTCCTCCAGGCTATATGATGAGGATGGCATGGGTAGGATATATGCCTGCAGGCTTGTTGTCCTGATGGAGAGCGCTGGTATCTGGTGTGGATTCCTCCCGTTCCAGGCTTAGCCCGACTGATGGACACCTGTGTGTTTGGTGCTCTGGTGGCGAGACAGGAAACACAGCACCTGGGCTGGTGATGAAAACCGACTTGTTTGTTTCCTAGTTTTAGTGGTGAAAGTCCAGCCGACTATACAAACGTCTTGAAGAACAGGTGGAATTGAGTCATTGGTGTCACATATTTCTTCATGCCTTGTCTTCCAGGTGCCTCTATCATACTGTAGACATGGTCTCTTTAGAATGCGGACCATAGTTAGGTGAAGTTCATGGTAGCTCGTAAGGCTGCAGATTGCCTTGCTGTGTCTGTAACGGTACATGTTTACAGGGACTTATTTTACTGCCCCTTGCCCCTTAATGCTGTGGAGCTCCTTCTTGAACACAAGGCCCACAGCTTAACATCCCCTGTAAGGGACAATTCGCAGCTCCAGCTGGCATGTTCAGTCAAGTTTTGAACCTCCAACCTTCTGACAACCCTGTGATCCTCACATTAGGTACAAGCAGCAAGGCTATATACAATTTGTTACTGTCAGGGAACCAGGACATGCCCATCTCATTGCAAGTAAAGTAACTCTCTGATTGTCATACATTATACATGTACAGTGAGGCCATAGATTGTTCTATTGGGTTGGTATAAAACAATTGATCCTGAAGTTCTAACAGTGCCCAAATGTTCTATAAATTGTTTTATGTGGGTGATAAGAAGAAAATAATACAAGCCAATCAAAGAGACATTCCAGCCAAGGTTTTAGATATTTGCTCCATGGTCAAAGGTACCAAAGGAACTAGCAGAGATAGAACAGTTGCTGAAGTCTCCCACAAGTACACTGCCTGTGGGGGAGAGGCCAAAATGTGCCACACCCAATTTCCTGATAGCCACAACACTTGAGATAAGCTGGGCAAACCCACTTGATAAATGGCCTCAGTGATGCAGTAACAGTAGCAGTGCAAGACAGTAGCTTTGCTTGGAGCTGTAGGGCCAACCAGCACTTTGCATGGTACCTTGTAGGCAGCTTTATTTTTTATAATTGAAGATGCAATAGTGAAGGTTACATCGCCAAGTACACAATAGTTCAGTTGTTCAATGCATCTGGTCACATCATGTTAAGTCAAGTTTTGAATCAGATCTGATGTACATTTGAGAGTCCAGTTTGACTGGCAACTGTTTAGGACATACGGACACAATGCATGGCAGACAGCTTTGAAAATGCAATAATGATTAAATGAAGATGACATAACCAACTGCAAGTACACAGTAGTTCAGTTGTTCACATCTCTGGGACTTTGTTTTTACAGAAAGAAAGTAAGTCACGTTTTGTTCAGAATAACTGATGTTGGGACTTAATGCTGAATTGAATTCATCTTTATATATATATAAGCCACTTGTCAGTTCTTTAGTTTAGCCCTCACCATTTTGCACAGGTTGCAGTAGTGAGAAGGTTAATCAGCAAGGTAAATATTAAAAAGAGCCCTCTTAGGTATTACTTACCATATAAAACTGAAAGAGTTTGACCCTTGATAAACTTTTCTATGTCAGTCAAACTTCATCACATCCAGTGCACAAAGTCGTATTTTATGTAGAATACATGACAACAGTTTCATAGTTTATCAAAGGACTTGCCATTGATTGACATTTACAAATCATGTGTGGGTCCGGAAAGGGAACTTACCTTGTCAGCGGCGATTGACATGTGGTGAAGATACTGTCTGAAGCATGTCATGTGTGTGCATGTGGTTGTAATTATCAGAATGTACACAATGATATAGTATGGCAAGATTAGAGAACTTCTCAAAATGTAAGCTTCTTCAAGTCATGTTGTAGTCTTCAGATTGCAGAAGGCACTTAATATCTTGTAATTATGAGATGTTAGTAAAGTCAATACTTTGTAACTCAGTATCCATCATTAGTGTTATTATTGTGAAGATTGGACACTAAATCGCCTGCCAAGATGAAATTCCTATACAACAACCTGCTACCAAATTTAGTCACATGGCAGGGAAGTTTAAAACCTGGTATAAAAAGATGTAGTGGACTTACGGACGTGAGGTATTTTTGAATATCTGGCCGACCCAACTACAGTTTAAACCCCATAGTTTCTCTCTCAGGGGAGAGAGCTGAAGATGATTCTCATTAGGAGGGTTTGGGGCAAACTGGGATTAACTGAGAATACCTGGTGAGGTCAGGCTCCTTTCAGGTGGAACAATGAGGAGTGTTAAGGTTAACGGATAAGGCTTCTTTCAGGTGGAACAATGAGGAGTGTTAAGGTTAACGGATAAGTTTTCATAACTGCCCAGTTGTGGGCTCCACAAGTGTGAGTAGGCTTCAGTACTAAGTTTTCACGTAATATAGAAGCTGTTGAAAATCATTAAGGCTATAGTTTGATTTAGCTCTGCGTTGAGGCTTTGCATTGGATTAGAGCTTATGCCAAATAAGGAATACTTTGCCACTTTCCAGATTCATTGCATCTGTTTTGTTTTTTAACAGATTTAGTTTTGTCTTCAGTTGATAAAATAATGCTTTGCTGGTTTGAAGAAAGTTTGGGTGAAAACTAACATTGTATATTGAGAAAAAGTGTTGTTGTATCTAATTAGACTAAACGGACCCATCCCTGTAATCGAATTAGTCGCCTGACTGAACAGGAAGCAATTCCGCCCTCATTAGTTGTTCCCTACACTAGCTTATCAGAGCCACCCTGTGGAAAATGGAGCTGATTGATGGGAAGGAGATACAGGCCTGGCAGGGCTGAAAGTAGGTCAGCATTGGGAATGGGCAAAATACTCATCTCCAAGCAGATATGGGAAGGCAAAATCATAATGTTTCAACAGCTTTCACCAAATTGTGGGTTAAATAAAAGAACATCCAAATTCAAAGAAACGGTGGGAAGAAATTTTTGGGAAGGATTTTTCCCTCCATGGGAATTGGTGTGACCAAAAAAAATTGAGCTGGTTATAGTCCTGTTGGCCACACTAACCTATTCTATTCATTCTCAGACTGATACTTATCTAGAAGAACAACAGAAAACAGAGCCTGAGAAGACAGTTTGTGCCTCAGTACACCCATTGTTTTGAGTGAATGTATTCAGGTAGAAGTTTTCCTAGCAGACCTGTTTTGATCTTGTTTGTCCACCTCTCAGATACGTCAAAATCTGAAGATAGTCAATAAATCAGTCTGAAAGTGAATCAAATCAGACAGAGAACTTGAATTGTTGTAAGTGGTTTACCATTGAAAGAAACAAAAAGGTAATGTTTTAAATGAAGACAGGAAATAAGACAATGAGTGAGCTAAGGATGTATCTAAGGGACTGGTCCCAGGAGTATCTTAGACCATGTGTGTGACAGCAACTGTGTTGGAGCAGAGGAAGTTCCTGGGCCTCAGGTGTCGTATTAAGGCCTTCCGCACCAACCTCCAACCAGGATGCCAACATGCTAGTTGTGTGTGTCAGTCCATAGGGTGTGCCCTGCAGGTAGATTCCTAACATAATATCCTGCCTGACACATGTCATTTGGGTTCACCATGCACTCTTCAGGTCATAGGGTGGGGATGGAAAAAGGAGATGTTTTGATGAAGTTTTGTACAAAATTACCTGTTTATTTTGTGTGGAATATTTTGTAGAATTGCTTGATAAACTTTGCAAACATGCAGGATTGTGCAGAACTTGTGCTGTTGGGCATTCCATTTGCGTTACTCCAGCATGTAAACATACATGTAGATCATACACGCAGTCAAGTAAACTGGGACATGACATAAAAATAAATCTATTAGCACTCTGGTCATCCCTTGAGCTCCTCGGCTTTCCAAAGTACGCCATGTCTCCACTCATGGATTAACAGGGCAAAAGGTAGGAGTTCAAGAAGTCTGGAAGTGATTTATTCGTATCCAAGGAAGTACTTGTATCACTGCATTCAGGAGGATCCTGAGCCGCTGGGCTCTGGAGCTTAATCTCCGTAAGCTGTAGCTCAACTCCTCATGTGTAATGTAATTTTGTAGGTTATCAGCTCCGAGCAAAGAAGTATTTCAGGCAAGATGTAAATAAAGACTCTGCAGTACTGCAAGAAGCTCTCTTGTATTTATTATAGAAATAGCAGTTTTCAAGATGTAAGATTCTTGAATTGTCGTAACTTTTATAGTTTTGTATTTGTTAAGTGCTAATTGCTTACCTCAGGTTAGCTTCGATAGTTTTGTGAAAGTTGAAGAGAAAATAATTATTATGATGATAACGCATGCAAGACAGGTATATTCAGGAGTCTCGAAATCTGTATGTGATGGGTGAAAACACTGCAACAACAATTGATAACTGGATTAGGGTAAAAGGGTTCAGTTTAACAATTGAAAACAAACATCCATTGTTTTACAGTTCACATTGTGTCCATTCTGACATTAGTGGTTTGGCCAAGTAGTTGGATGCATGTCAAAGTAACATGCAAGGAAGCTGCAAAATTATATTGCTTTGTATACAGTATTGATTGATTGCTAGCCTGGGTATCATCCTCCGTTGTCTTTGGCAGCAATCAGTGGGAGCCAACAATAGAGGATCGTACCAAGTCTAATCTACTGCCACTTTGTAGGTAAAATCTCTTGTTCATCATCCTACTATTGCAACACAGGAAGTTGTTATGGGTCTTATGACTGGACATTCTCTTGGGGTGTACCACATCTTTCTTTCATGTAGCCTTCTGGCCTATAACTACTTCAACAGAGTTATCAGAAAGAAAACAGTTTGGTCACCCGAGGCAGACAGGTCTATGATATCTCCCACAGAAGAGTGAAAATCTGATTACTTTCTCAGGCAAAGTAGCTTTAAGTCGATAGCTTCCTTCAACAAAGTTTCATATCACCTCAAGACGAGGGTTAAGTTAAAGCTCCAAGTTGAAGATAGAGGTGCAAAGTTTACACTTGGGCATATGTGAAAACCAAGTCCCTGGCATAGTCATCTTTATTTGAACTACAGGACTTACTTCAACTTCAACTTCAGCTTCTTTTTCATTGTTAATCATAAGATACGGTTATTATAGATAGGAAGATAAAAGAGTACTGATTATAGAGGTAATTGTGAACATTTGTTGGTATAAGATTAAAGAAGAGGAAAAGTTAGCCAACTAGAAAAGCAGGAAGTCAGTAATCCAGGAGAATTAGGCTACACAAAGTTATCTGAGGGAAGTACTGGGCTTGTTTTGATTTTGGACTTGTTGGGATCAAGATAGTTGTCAGATTAAGGGCAGTGGTTGTACATCTGTTCGCCATGTAAGTAGGTCGTGTGGCTGGGAATTAAGTTCCAGGTAGCTTTCCTAACCAGTGCGATGCATCATCACATATTAGAGAGGTGCACACTTGATTAACCTTCAGCCCTCAGCCTAGGTAGAGAAGGGAGCAGCTGAGTAGCTAAAACACTACCTTAGACTGCCAAAGGTTAAGTCATCTACAGACCTAAAATCAATGCCTCTTCAGTCACCCTGTGATGAAAGTAGCAACAAAAACACACCTTTACTCAGCTGCAGTTTCAAAGAAAGCTGCTAGGGCACCAAAGTCAAATTTCCTCCCATTTGCGTAAACCTACCTGCAAGCTATTAGATTTCAACCAAATGATGACTTAACCAACCATGGAAAAAAAGTTTTGCTTTTCAGTGAACCTTCCTAATGTTCCACTGAGTATGTACTTGAGGTGCCCTACTGAATTTTACTTTTTCTTTAACTTCCGAAGCCCCAGTCTGGATATACATGTAAGAACTAAAGGAACCTAGGCCTGTAGATGGAATCAAAAGTTGGGAGTTAAAGATTTTGAAATGTTAGCTATCAAGTTGTCAGTTGACTTTGGTGTGGCTCTCTGAAAACACGGGACCTCCAGTAGCATAGTGACCCTGCTGGTTCAGCTGGAGATCCCCCAACCTTTTGACTTTCAGGTGGGATTGCTTGCCAGTAAGCCACGGCACACTGTTCTAGTGTCCTCTCATATATAGCTACTCTTCAACTTGTTCCTGTATGAAATCAATCCTGTCCAGCCTCCTAACAATTTCCAGTGTAGCCACCCCTCAAGACCAGGGTGTAAATTAGCCACAACTGCAGTTATGGAATTTTATTTTTCTCTGCCAACCACGAATGTCTCACAGCATAGTGAAGACATCTGTCGACAGTCATTTTAACGGTGCTTTGCGCGTGTGCTGGATTGGGGCTGGCGTACGGTCGTCACTCAGCCTGATCTGGTCAGATTGAACTTGAACGTGTGACTAATTAGGAGGAAACCGGCAGCGCCTGGTGAGGTCTTTTCTCGATAGTCGCAGCCGCATACCTCACGCCATCGGTCTAAAGTGGTCCCCAGGTACGATTTTACTTCCCCAGTTGAGCTTTAATGTGGAGGGCCACAGTCTGTTGCCTATTCCTGCGGGCCTGCTTGTACAAGAGAATACAAAAGAAGTTCTCTAATTAGCAGCACAAGAACATATTGGAACAAAGTCATGACAGATGGTCGATAGCTGCACTTGACTGCAGTTTTGAAAATAGAGGTAGGAATTGTTGTTGCATCTATGTCTGTCATATTAGCTTAAAATTTAAAATTACCTTGAATCCCAGACAGGATGTTCACAAAAATAGCTGTGCTGAATATAAATGTATAGTTGGGAGTCTTTTTATTTCTTATACTAGGTTCCTTATGTAGTCATTGCTACAATACTGTGCAACACATTTCATTGCACACTGGTGTAAAAAGGTATTCAAAGAAGAAATCAATCTCTACAACTGGATAGAATATGAAGATTACTTCGGGACGTTTCAAGAGACATCCACCTCCCTTCTTCAGCTAGAACTGAATGAATTCACAGGTATAAAACAAAATTTTACTGCAGAATGGTTGATCAACAATTGGCCATTCTGCTTTATCACTTGTGACCAATGGCAATAGGATTGCCACCAAATGGCAAGAGTTCAGATGAACTTGGCAGATTATCACTGATTTTATGTCTGAGGTGTTTATGAGTAGTGTTGATGGAGAAAATGAGCAGGAATTTCTTGGCTCTGAACTGTTTTCAGTCGTCAACGAAAAATGTTTCATAAAAGAATTGCTCTTATCAGCAGAGTCACAACTGAACTAACATTGTGCAGTCAACGTAGTCAAAAGTTTTATTTTTGAATATGTCCTATAAGAGAGATTAATGAACGGATTAAATCTAATTATCTATGATAGGTGAAAGTGAACTGTGTGTTGTGTTGGCAGCTGTTGACGTTAATGAGGTTAGAATGATGTTTCGAAGTTGATGCAACAGAGTTGCCGTTTGTGTTGATGTTACTTCCCCTTTCATGTGAATCTTACCCCGATGCAAACAAATGTCTGAGATTACAAAATTGTTTTTTCAAGTTTATAAGTGATGTGGCATTATGTAGTGAATATCCTTCATAGCATGTGGGAGTGTATAACATGTTGTAGTTAAATGCACAAGACAGACGTGGAGACAGTGAGGCTAGAATGCACCTGACAGAAGAAATGGTCGTATATTATTAGTTGTGAAGCGAAGAGGGACACTTAAGTCTACGTTATATTGGCCCCAAGATTCCACTGAAAGAGCGTTCCATCACGCTGTGGTTGACTGTACACGTGCCAGCCTACATCAAATGTCACTGCCCCCGGAGAAATCAGTCTGAAGTCTGCGCCAAGATCAGATTGTGGTGTCCAGAATTGGTGGGATGCCTGCACCCTGCTCTCTACACTTGCCTGGCATACCACACAGCCACACCTCAGGCTGGACACTCACGGAGCTGCCCTGTTGTCTACACCAACAACACAACATACGGCAGGAGAAGTTTGATTATACTGACCCAGGAACTAATGATAGTGGTGGAAAGCCTTGTGGAGATATGTTGTACACAAAGGAGCAGTATTAGGGAACAGGTGGCTTTAACTGGCCCATATCAGAGATAAGTAGGGGGACACGTGGCTAAGACTGGAGCTTAAGGGGTGCCACATACCGGCCAGGATGACTTGGGCAACCTTATCTTCCAGAACTGGAAAAGGAACTTCCTGTGGGGAGAAAGTCGGCCATGCAGGGTGTCTACATCAATAAAGATCATGAAATATTTTTCTTCCTGCCTGAATTTTAATAGAACCTACTTAAACATGTCCATAGTTCTCAAGGACTTGTTGCAATGGGATGTACTATGCACGATTAGCTAACTCTTGTAATAGCACTGTTGAATATCAAGTTTGTTCTTGATCAACTTGCATTAGACAACTCTAAACCCGAGTGTTTGTACGATTGCCTTTTTGTAGGCATTGAAAATTTAGCGAACTTCCCATTCAGAAAAACAGGAATCTGTTCACTTGTGGTGGTCAAAAACGCAATTTTTTACCAGAACAGACATGCCTTTGTATAAGTTTTACAACTTCAAAACCACATATAAGGAGATAACAATGTCATTACCCATAATGCATCACCAGTACTTCGGGAAACTTTCATTGGCGAATGATTATTACAGTATCATTGCAGTTGGTTGCATATAATGTTTGGCATGCTACTGAATGGGCTTGCAGTCCTTTTGTATGTGACGTTAAGCCGGAGGTCCCATGTTTGTATTCATTGCGGTTTGGCACAAAGGAGAAGGTTTAGAAGACATCAACTTTTTATTTCTGCTAGACAGCAGTCCCAATTCAAGAATAAACAGAAAAAGTTGTGATGGTAATTATGAAGTTGTCATTTTTTATAGAATTCAAGTAAGTTTGCTGACTAGGACTAGTAAGAGCAAACCCTTCACCCCCTTTCCAATATCTAACACCTTCATCTGTAAACGTTAGCTTTGGACAACTTGATAAGCCCATTAGAACAAGCACACCCCCAATAGTACATCACCCAGTTGTTTGTTTAGAAACCCTTTACCATGCTGTTAAAAGACCTGTGAATTTCCACTTGGCATTGGCCCCGGGTCAATATCACTTCAACCATTTTTGCACATAGTTTGGGGACATTTATGAAATTCCTGTCAATGATATTGTTGTTATTTTAGAATGACACAAAGCCATGTTTGGTGTTAATAAATCTTGGAAATTTTTTTATCAAGTTGCTGTCCATTCGTTCAGACTATGGTTGGAGCATTTCTTGGAATGGTGGCTCCAGTAGAATCTTAAAGATTACAGTAGTGTTGAGTGAAATCAGCTATAAAGTAGCAGGCTTTAAAATTCTGACACAAAAGCAGAATACAAGAAAAGAATTGCTGACAAATTATCATGTGATATACCCTGTCATGATGGGGAATTTTACATAAGAACTCAGTAAATCAATTTGCTTAAAGCTCAGTTTCTTCAAAGTTTGTTGTTAGTTCCATAGAAGCTTTGGAAAGTCAACCTTGCTACTTATGATCAGACTAAGTCTTAGTTTTAGCACGAAAAGTACTTGGTAAGACTTGGCCAGTGTAACATATCTTTGAGTACCAACTCTGAGGCAACACTGAAAAATGCAGCTCATTTTATGATGGGATGTTCTGCGTTCTATTTGCTAATCTTTTCATAATTTTGACGTATACTATACCATTTAATTTTGGAACCGTTTTAAAAAGTGTGCATGGCAGCCTTTTTAGAACAACTCATTACCAGGGTTCGTGTATGAATGAATGTACCAAACAATAAAAATTTCCATCTAAACATTTTTGTCTCCTTTTCCCCTCAGTTGTGGTGGAAACTACCTACAGAGCTACCAAGCTGGAGTAGAATGACTACATGTTATCTCAATTCTGCAGTTGTCCTTTTTTTTCGGCCTGGTGGGAACATATGCAGATTCACATGGACCACAACAAACAAAAGTGTAGATAAAGCAAAAGAACATGGAAGACTCTATGACTGAGATTTTCTTCTTTCTTGCCTTGTTGTGCAGGTACTAACCTCTGAGCCACCAAGCTGGACCAGAACGACTGCACCTCACCACAATTCTGGAGTTGGACCCACGTAGCTCTACTCCCCAGGGGGGAGGGGAGGGTAATATGGCCCCCTCTGCTGTAGGGGGGAGCGAGATGGAGGTCTGCGGGTCAGACGGAGGGGAACTGAAGCTGGAGGGGGCGACAGGCGACGTGGCCATGGAGGCCGAACCACAGTCTACACTTAGTAGTGAGTCCATACTGGAAGCCAAAGGGAAAAACACTG
>LZCU01038163.1:0-11966 GCA_001663935.1 Asymmetron lucayanum | reverse complement strand
AAGAAAGTTAGTTTCTTGTATTATGTTCCTTTCAGGCTTGAGGATCGTGTGTATCATACTTGAACTTCAGTTTGTTGGTATGAATAAATTCATAGTACAGAATAAATGTTAATACATTCCTGTACCTCTACGCAGTACTTTTGATGTAAAACATCTGTAACTTCTCCTTAGCATTGTAGAAAATACAGTACAATGAGTACATTATGCATGTTTTGATGACAGATTCATTTATGTTATTTATTCATCTGAGGTATTTTATTGCTAAGGATGATCAAGTAGCCATTGCTGTTATTTGTTGGCAATTCAACCTATTCCATCTTATTTTATCCAGTTGTACATGTAGGTACAAGAGTAGCAGTTTTAAATGAATGCAGATTTTGATTGTCAGATTATGTTGAACACAAATGGTTTCTATATTCATCTACACCAGGTGTTCAAAATATGTTGACATGGCAATCAAGCTGTGCAATGTCACTTAAGACTGGTACTTCAAAGCATTTTCTCTTTTGTACCTCAAATTTGCAGCAAGGAATATCCTCAGTGTTGTATGGCTGTCACAACGCTAACATTGGCAAGGCCTAGATGTACTTCAATGTGTGAATTATAACTGTATTTCTCTCGGAAAAAATGTTTTCTGTTGACTGTAACTTTTGCAATGTACATTTTGAATGGATAATGTTAAAGATTTCTTGCTTCTTTGATTAAAGTTACACTATTATAGTCCTGTCATTGTGTCTGACAATAATTTACATTTCACACTTCATTCTGCCTTGTCTTGTAAATCCTGAAGAAGAAGAGATCTGTAACTGAGATGTATGACAAGAGTAACATATTACTGCCAGGGAGGACATCATGAATTGTGTTCTTTCTGGCCCCAAACTTTTCTATTTTGGTGACCAGTTAATTTTCTCCTGAGGAGACTGTATGGTGGTATGCCCAGTTTCCGATTGTGGAATATAGTCTAAACATCTCTGACCTTTTCTGTGTATGTGTACACTGTAAATTACTTGACTTTCCAATAAAGCCCTAGAATTGGGGCACTAACTGGTACCTGCTCATCAATATATACCTCCTTGGCCTGACTACCACTCAAAACAACAGCAGAAGCACCAATGCACACAAAACATCAGTATTTCTAATTTGTGGATTTATTTTTCTTCTGGAAAGCAAGCACAGGTCATCTGAACACTTATTGTCTTTGCCCCAAATGGTTATGCAACACTGTAACGTGAGCTCGGAGATCGCAAAGAGTACAGCTCTTGTCTCTGACCAACCAACAAAAGACAAGCAAACTTGGCAGCGGAATACACAGTAAAAAATTCTTAGATCTTTTTGATTATAGAATTACATTTAGTGGGTGCAAGGCCTGCTAGGGCTACCAAAAATACATGTACAAACAAAAGAAAAAGTGGCCAGTAGTTCTAACAGAAAAGACACTCTAGCCTCGAAACTTCTCTTCTAGACCATGAAGTGTACTTGATCTAGAAAAGTCAGATCGTGGCGAAACTGCCTCCTCTGCTAAGAGGCAAACCTCCATACAAGGTAGGGTGTGTATCAAACGTACAAGTAAACAAAGCACTGAAACAGCTACAACACCTACCGCTGGGCATTCTCTATTGGGAAAACACGAAGATTTGCTGCCCAGGATGAAGTCCCTACTTCTAAATGATTGACTGTCTGACAGCACGTCCTACTTGGGTACATCCTTAACACTACAAGGGTATTGCATACGCAGGAAACAACACTGAAGAAGCGGCAGAATTACACTTGCTGCAGACGTTACCTTATATTACCATGCTCTCTTAGTCTTACAGCACCTTTTCTGATTTGGATCCATAAGTTTACCTCTTAACCAGTACTATGAATAATGACGAAATTGCTATGTAGTTCTCGAAAATCACAGCAGGATTTTGTTCACATCTCTTTAACGCATCCAGGTAGCAGTAATAGCCCCAAAATGTTTCAAGAATTATATCTGAATACAGGATTGACACTGAGTACAGTTTACACTACGACTTGTAACAGTAAACTCCTCGTTCACTACATACCAGTTAAAATTTGAGACATTGCATTTTAACATTATAGAGATTCTTAGTACACGATACATGCAACTTAGTGGTTAAAAGCACTAGCACTTTATTTCTTCTTTAGAGTAAAGAAGCCTCTCTTCTTCCTCTCCGGTGCCTGGGGAGAGGAGTCGCCCGCCTCAGCACGTGTAGGTGGATATGTGGCTGCACGCGCCGGCTCTTTTGACTCTCCTACTTCGGCTATGCTTGATATCTTGTGAATCCAGAAGTTCATTTCATCCTGCAAGGAAGGAAGATATCTATTTAGGATTGCCATAACCGCATGCGTGAATAAATCCTTTGTCATACAAACCTGTATACGTGACGCTTGCAGCTCATCTGTTCAAGTTGATGAGGCTGGAACAAAACTGATTTTCATTTGTAAAATTGTACTTACTGGGTTGATTCCCTACTGCAGCATATGGACAGTCCTTCCAGACCCACTCCAAAGGATAAAATTTTTCAGGGGGTATTTGACACATGTCACTCAGAATAATCTGATGTCTTAAGTTTTGATGGGTAGCACAGAACACTAGCACTTTGGTGACAAGCAACAGATTCAAAGTGAAGGTGGCTCACTCCCCAATTCTACTACTACAAAGCCACCATAGGCAAACAATCACCTTTATAAAGTCACTGTGCCTACTTCAGACTACACTAATACTACACTAGCTGCAGAAGAATCTTTCACTAACATGGAAGGGCAATCCATGGAACTCAAAACTGTATCCCAACAACCTGCTTTAGTGCCCACAATTATAGCTATAACTACAACCAATACAAAAAGGCAAGGAGTCACACTTTAGAACCTATGCACAGTATACTAAATCGCTAACGTAGGGAAAAAGGCAATGTTTGTTTACCTCATCCTTAGCCTGGAATAGGTATTCTCCACCATTGGCCAGCCTGCGGAGGAAGAAATGACACATGATCAGACCACCACCAGCACAACCACCTTAACCCCAGCAAAATGGCAAGGCTACCATACACAATGAGGAAAGTAAAACAAAAATAAGGCACCAAAATAACCAGTACAAAAATGCTAGTGTTCAACCGTGCTGTTGGGGGACTCACTTAAGCCTGAAGACGTTCTTTTTCTTGGTGTAATCGGTAGCTGCTACACAGTTGCCCCCCACCACTGTGACGGGTTCCTCCCCGTGGAAGGTGGCGTTGGCAGTGAAGGCCTTCTGGTCCTTGTGGAAACTGAGCATGCTGTCACGTAGCACAGTGTACACCGTGCTCCAGGACCTAGGGCAGGTCCCAGGGTTAATACAAAACCACAACATTAAGATGGTATTTATTTGGAGCGAATACAATGGACACATACATGTATATTGATGTTGTTATGTCTGATATCAGCAACTATCCCATCAAAGTTAAGAAAAAATACAAACTAGTTTTTTACAGCTTGCAGCCAATACCTGCAATGAAAAAGTTTGATATAAGTCCCAAGGTGCGGGACTCATGCTACTAAAAATTCTGAAACTTTCGCAGTGGTTCTATTTTCATGGTTTACGCGGTGACCCGTCCACCACGAATTCATAATACTGCACAGTTGTTTCAACCATGAATATAAAACACTGTGAAAATCTTTTTCCTCCTACCGCAAAATATAACTACCACGAAATTAACTAAATTTACAGTATTTCATTAAGAGAACATACAATACATATTGCATACAATGAGAACACACAGACATAATTGTATTGACCATACTTATGAGCTTAATTTGATGACCCTCCATGTCAAAACAATGAATGCTCTATAATGTAGCTCTACAGTTCGAAGAATCCTGCCTATCCAACTGTAGACTGTGTACCTGTTGGAGGCCTTCTTGGCGTGTGATTCCCACTCATGTTTCCTGTGCAGCATGCCCTCCATGCTGGGCTCGGCCTGGTTGGGCTCCCCGGTGTCGTTCACCACCGCGGGTTCTGCTGGTGGCGGAACTTCCTGTGCTCCCTCGTGCTCGCCATTCACCACAGGCTGATAGAAACGACACACACGACACTGAAGTAAAACTGAGTACCAGCAACCTTACAAATGTCAGCAGTAACTACAAACCATGCAGCATTCTTTTTACAAAAATAAAAACAACGGATAACACACATACCTGTTCTGGTTCAGGTTTGACAGGTTCGGCCACCTCTCCGTCCACAACAGCTTGGGCCTCATCCCTGTGGAAAAGTACCACAGACCATCAGATTGGTGCTATAAGGGAGACTGGGAACCAGCACTGGTCAACATACACATCTGTTGATATATAACCTTCTTAAGGAAGTTACGGAACAAGTCGCAGAGTTTCAAATTTAGCAAGAAAGTCTTCCTATTGCTAAACTTCCTTTATCTTCAACAAACAACACAATTCATTTCAGAAACATTTCTTAAACTTTAAGGTTATTTAATGGTACGTTGAAGATTCATGTACACAATCTGCAACAGACATACAGTGCTTCACGAGAAGAAGTGACACAAGCAAGCGCAGTGTTACCTAACTAAGTACATGTAACAAGCAGCTAGTCCTACCAAGCTGGAAGAAATGTTCACAGACTTGAAAGTACATGTCAAACACACAGACTTCAAAGTACATGTCAAACAAAGATATGAGGATTGGCTAATCTAACCAGCAATGTCTTAACATTTATAATAATTTATTTCATAAAATTGTCAATATGGTATAAAAAAAACATCTCAGTGCTAAGGACAGGAGAAGTTTGTGTAAGATTTACAATGAATTGAACAGCTCTATAACTGCTTGAATCACAAAGATGGGGCTGCAGCTAGATAGGCTCTTATGTCTACAGGATTGTCCATAGAACTTCCAACTACCAGGTTTATGATTGGGGCTTGCATTACCTGGATGAGTATGTTAAACACAGTGAAAGGAAGGATGAAGAAAACATGTAACATGCAGATTTTTGTATTACGGTGGCGACATCAGCATGCGTTATAGTGTTGCAGTGGAGACAGATTGTACGCACGCCACAGGAGATCTGTACCATGCACGAATCATCAGCATGCTTGGCGATGAAGGCGTCTCACGTGCACGATTGGTTATTGGCTGGTTGTTATTGGTCTGATTTGTTATTGGACAGTTTGAATGACAGGTCTGTGATTGGGAGAATTGAATGATGGCAGTCCTTCCCTTAGCATGGCTGAATCAAAAGGCACAGGCAGCATCAACAATAAAATAAAATAAAATAAAATGAAATGAAACAAAAACAAGGTATCTGTATGGAAGGTTGTATCTTGTATTGTGTTGTATTGATGCTGCCTGGCCAGGCCTTGCTAAGGACTGGACTCCAGAGTTGTAATCATGAGTTGTACCTGTCACCAGTGTCAACATTAGTCTCAGGGTCAGTATCAATGTCAGTGGAAACATCCAGGTGTGAGGGGGGCTCATGCTCATCTTCCACGGGAGTGTCGTGCACCTCCACCCACGCCGACTCCGCAAAGGAGACATGGGGGGGCACCTCCGGCGCGGGGGTGTCAATGTCAGTTTCCAGCACATGCTGCTGGAGCGAGGCTTCGACAGCCTGCGGTTCAGGCGAAGGCTGCCAGGTGGCCTCCTCGTCAGAGTCATGGCTAGTGTGTATGGTACATTGAGGTTTATGTTGAGTGGGGCTCTTTGTGGAAGCTTAGGTGGAGAATCAGCAACTTGCAAACCCTCAAACAGAAGAAGGCATCTAATTTGCAAGCTGCTGATTCTTGTTATGACTGGCAGTGCCACCACAACCAGGGGGTTAATCTTCCTTTAGAATTCTTTCTTCTTTACTTTTAGTTCCATTAAGATGAACCTTTCCTTTTTAGACATTCCCCACACAGTTTCAAATGATTGTTAATGACAAAGAAAAATAAGTCATAATTAAAACAACAATACAACATAAAGAATGATGCAAAATGTTAAACAAACATAACACTAAACCAAAACATAAAAAATGGACGAAGATGATAATCACAGTACTGAAATGAAATGTTAATACAATTACAGGTAAAATCTGTTACTGAAAACTTATTCTCCATGATCTGGATCACCATTACTTATTCATTTGCCATCTCCTGTCAAATGTTCTTCTAAGTTGATGATTCCTTTTCAGCTGAAAACACCTATACATGCAATTGCAGAGGATAGACTTAAACTGTAATGTTTTGCTGATGACACACCTTTGCTGCTGATGTTGTGTTACTATGATGAGTGAGAGGGTTCGGGTCTAAAGAAACCTATGCTCCAGTTCCATATATTACATATGTCTTAGTCTTTACCTTGCTGGAGATTTTGGTGGAGTGACAACTTTGGGGCTCTCCGGGTGTGTGCGGCGGAACTCATCCTCCTCTGTCTTCTTCTTTTCCCGCAGTTCAAGCTAAGGGGTAGAGAAAACTCTTTCGTTACAGCTTTCTTTACAATTTTCCATTATTCTAAAAACATCTCAGACAAATTTCAAGCTATAATTCACTTGCAGTAACCGCCCAGGAAAGTTGATACTTGAAATTGGTTTTAATAATAAGAGGTGAACGTACTGTTGTGAGTCTCTCCAGAGCCGTGAAACGCTCCACCTGTGTGGCTGTGGATTTCTCAAATGCCTCGTGTTTCTTGATCAGCTTCTCCACCTCAGCCACTGAGTCCTTAAAGAAGAAAGGTTTACAGTAAGACAACATGATAACAAGTTACATCTGTGTCAATGTTACTCTTGTAAGAGTGAACTTCCAAGAAACAAACAAAATGTCAGATGACCAAATCTTATTTCCTCTAGCAGACGTTCAACCTCAATTAAGCAAGAGCAACATTGTTTTTCTTTATGTTGTATACATTTCCTGTTGGATATGGCTTTTTTTCATCCTTGTGCAGTCAAAATCTATCATAACCCAATTTAACCCTCAGCACTCCAACATTCCATCATTCCTTAACTTTGTGCACTGAGGCACTTGTAGACTGCTGAAGGTTAAAAAACAAACAATACTGCCTTTGAGGAATTTGCTGCTACCAACCACACCTACTGCATTGATATAGAATTTGTACACTGCAAACTTTTCTAAGAGGAAGCTTTGAGCTCTACAAACATGAATGAAATCTGGAAATATCAGAAATTCTACAATGACAGTATTGCTCTTCATGAGCAGCTAAAGCACCCAGCACACAACCCAACACAAAAAGCACTAGATGAGACTCCTCAGACAGGGTATATACGTACTCCAAGGTTCTCCTTCCCAAGGTAAGCGTCCTGACCACTTAGCCACGCCTCAGCCTGCGTGGCATCTCTAGCAAACTGGTAAACCTCAAGCACTGATCGAGAAAGTACAGCGTTATACATTTATTGTGCAGCAACAGACAAAGATTAACAGATATCAACGAGCATGCGGTACATACTCCAAGATTCTCTTTGCTAAGGTAGCCTTGCACGGACATAAGCCACGCCTCGGCCTGTGTTGCATCTCGTGCAAACTGGTACACTTCCAGCACTAAAAAAGGGAAGGGGAACAATAAAGTTACTCTGGGAACTTCACATTTGGAGATACACTTGGAATTTGAAAATCTACTTGATTTGAAGGCATGGCAATTGAACAGGCGTTATTATGGTATGTTCATTTTGGGAATAATTATTAAATCTACAAAGACGCCTAGCTTCAAATACATTTTCCAAATTCCAAGTGTAATTCCAACTGCAAAGAACTCAGTGTTAAGTCATTATCAAGTCTGACTTTGGACCTTGTCCCTAAATGGAGAAATTATCTATTTCAGATTAATCCAACTACAGCTGTTAAGTTCCAACATTTTCTGCTGAACAATACAGTACCTAAGCCTTTCCTCTGGACACCGATATTTGTCTACAGCAATACAACTGTAAGTCATCAACTTATAAAAATAGTCTCTTAACACAATTAGCCTTGCAATTTCAACTACTGATAGAATTTTTCTATGAATTTGACCATAAATGAAACTCTGAACAACAGAAGAGAATGTAGGGATAAAGAAGGACTCACTGATCTGCAAGAAGTCCCATCTTCTCTCCCAGGCGTCCACCATGGTCTTTCGCTCTTCCTTCAGCTGCACCAGTTTCTCCTCCACCTCCTTGGAGGCGTAGTGTTGCCTCTCGATCAGGCTGTTGCCCAGCTGGATGCACTCTGCAAAGCTCTCGTCACGAGCGTTGATCTCGGCCTCCACACTGCGGTGGTTGTCCATAAGCAGTTCCACACCTGACACATCTCTGTTGAACAGGACACAGTATACTACTTCAGTGAGTGGACTCTAAGAAACATTTCAATAGATCACTTCTAGAACGGTTTACACTAAGAACTATGCATTCATGTTTAACAAGTAAAACACAATATGCCAAACATTTTTAAACATGAGTTGTGAAAATATGAATGTCTGAATGACAAGCCCACCTAGGCCTCTCATCTGTGTTGATCTGCCTGATGATCCCCTCCATCCACAGCATGAGGTCACGCTGCATGTTGAAGAAGCGGTGCAGGTCTAGCGTGTCACCCAACTTGACCTTACGTCCCTCCACGCCCATGTTCAGGTTGTTCCAAGCGTCCAGGACTTCGGCTTCGCGCTGTTCGATCTGCTTAGCCTTGTCGCCCGCGTAGGCGCACTTGAGGCGGTTAGCGTCCTCTTGGACCGCCACCACCTGGGACCCGATGGCCTGGATGTCAGCTTCGAAGGTCGTGTGCTTCCTCTGTAGGTCCGTCACGCTGGCAGCGTCACGGCCAAGTTCATCTGACATGGACTGCTGCTTCTCCTGTATTCACAAACATTGATACATCAATCAGAGACATTTTACTATCAACCTGAAAATTGATACAATAAATGACGGTGATGCTGTTGACTGTTGAGTTGAAGCTACTCACCTGTATTCTGCCGAGGACTTCCTTACAGTCGTAGTAGAATTTGTGGAGCTCGTACGACGCTGCCAACATTTGTGTTCTTGTGTCGATGAGCTCCAGAAGATCTGCCCAGGCTTCGTTCAGGCCGTCCTTCCATTCTGCGATGGTCGCCGCATCTGAGTGGCCCTGGTCAATCAACTTGTCGCAGATCTCGTTTGCCGCTGCCACGCGCTCTGACCCAATGTTTCCTGTGTCCCTCGCAAACTCTCGGAAACGATCCTGTAGCATCTATGGGGAGAAAGCAGTAATTTAGATTTTAGATTTAAATTTCCATTTTTCATCAGGTTCTTTAATAAATTATTGTACTATGACAAAATTGTTGACATCTTCATACTACTGCAAATTCAGAAACTTTCACGGTGATTTTATTTTTGTGGTAACCTCTCCAACAGGATTTAAATCCACTGCGAATATATCTTTGATCAAATATTGTACTACAAAGTTGTTTCATCCGCAAATCTAAAACACCGTGAAAACCTCCTTCTTCCTCCTATTGCAAAATATGACTACCGCAAAATTAACAGAATTTACAGTATTATAAAAGAAATGTAGACAAAGAGTAAGCTTACTGTAACATGCTCGTAATCCTGTCCCAGCTCGTGTGATCCCGCCACCACTTCTCTCTCTGCGATCCACTGTTCCAAGTCGTCCACTTCACGGTTCAGCTGGAAGAGCTGCAGTGTCTCGTCCAGCTTGCCCCGTCTCTCCTCCGCCAGGTGCTTCAAACCCGCGTACAGCTTGTCGATCTGTGCCTGCCGCGTGGCTATTCGGTCACTGTGTGATGACGGACGCATATGTCAACACCAGAACTTAAACAGAACGTTCTCCCGTTGGCACCAAATTCATGTTAGTTACTACGTGATGTAGCAGGGAGAAGGTAAATCTCATCACATAAGCAAAAGCTTTCATAGTTGTTCACTGACAACTTCTTTCAAGGCATACTGGCTTAACAGCACAAAAACAGCATAGACAGTAAGGTATGCAAGGAATCCCACAAGACGTTTGGTGTACCTTTCTGGATGGTTTTCTGCTATAAGGTTGCGACTGGTTTCAGACAGCTCGTGAACTGTCTGTGCATAGTCCTCGATGGTGTTCTCAATGCCCTCGTGTTTCTTCAACATAGCGTTTGCACTTGGTTCATCCTGAAAAGGCAGACAAGACCATGACTGTCAAGTTAAGATTGAAATTTATACACACTATTACAGCACAGAAGAAAAGGCATGCCAGTCCTTCAAACAAAGTGTAACAGAGAAGGAAAGAGTTATTTACCTTTGCTCTGTCTTCTGCCATCATGTACAGTTCTTGCTCACTCATCCACGCTTCTGCCTCCGCCACATCAGTGTAGTACTACAGAAAACAGTAAAAAAAACTGTGAGCAAAACATCTTCAATGAAATTACTGTGACTTCCTTCCACATGAATATGAATTAACATTTTCCTAAGCAAAGAATAACAATGCCACACACTTCTGAAGACATTTTCTCACCTGTTGTGCCTTCTCCGAATCCTCTAGCCGCAGCTTGCGAGCGTCCACTTCGTCAATAAGCACGGCCCACTGGTTCTGCATGTCTTCAATCTGGTGCTCGATGGCGTCCGAGCTGGGGTGGCTTCTGCTCACCATGGCCTGGCCACGCTCACAGATCTCGTCAATCCTTGGCTGGTGGCCGTCGATCTCTGCTCTCAGGGACTGCACGACAGAAAGGTGACTTAAGAGAATCTGCCATGCTTAAAGTACGTGAACTGTTACTACAGAAAGAAACCACTCAAAAGTTTCACCATCAAAAAGGTTTTGACGAATCCTTAAGCAGAAGACAGTGGCATATTCAAAACACTGTGGGTACTGAACGTTTAAATACTCATCGACTAATTGCTTGCATCCAGTTCTCCTCTGATGTTGAAATGGATGTGACTAGAAGCTTTGTTTTTATCCATTACCAATCTACTGACCTGGTTCTTTTTCATCAGTGTCTGCACATTGAGGAGGCTGTTGCCATGGTCCCGGGAGGTGGCCTGGGGCATCTTCTCTGCTACCCACAGCTGGATGGACAGAACAATGTTATCAGTCACTATCCCTGCTAAACTTAGGGGCACACAACTATAGGAACCAACACTGAGCCTAAATGCTGAAAACAACAACACAAACATACTACCATTAAGGCCATTCAACCAACTATGACATCTGTATGTAAATACGACTGACAAATAAAAATGTCCCACGATCTTGCTTTGCCCCATCCCCACTGCTGGCAAATGTGAGCCAGAAATGCTGTGAGGTTTTCGTAGAAGTCTGGTTTGAATATCTGTGCTTTTAGAACACCTTTCTGAGAGAGAGAGATAACACCTTTCAAAGGGTTTTAATGCTTCCTCAATACATCACAGTGCACAAAAACTGTATCTGATGTACTACAATGCAATCAGGTGAAATGAAACATCACCTTTTCATCCTCCACATCCCTGTGGAACTGATGGAGTTCCTTGGAGGCCTCCAACATTTTCCGTCTCTCAGACAGTGGTCCCTCCAGCTGAGAAAACCTGGTCAAAACGCCACAAAAGCACCCAATTAGCAACTATGGTGTGAAAAGTCAATTTTAAATCAACAAATCCAAGAAATCAAGAAAACTTTCCTGTTGAAACTTTAACGTAAAAGGAATAGATGCAGATCTTTAAGGAAGTTTTGAAAATCCTCTATGTCTATACAGCCAAGTTTGGCTTCACGGAAGTTTTCAAGTTCTCAATACAGAACAACAAAGAGGTGATGTAATCTGATAGGCAAGGAGATGGACTAGGATAGTAGCTCTTGCACTTCTCAACAAAGATAAAGAAGGTGATACCATATCATGGGCTAACAGGATATAAGTACTTAGCCCATCACTGTCACCTGAAGTCATCCAAAAGATCTAACAGATAGTAATGTGTGCAGATGTTATGTTAGGCTTGTTGAAATTTAAGCCATCCAGCAGTTGTAATGGCTTATAACGTTAAAAGAGCCCAAAGCAATTTGAGTACACAAGTAGAACTA
>LZCU01037993.1:1088-11288 GCA_001663935.1 Asymmetron lucayanum | reverse complement strand
TTTTGTGTAGGTAGAATGCCAAACACCTTGTGGCCACCAAGATGACGGTGGTAGATGCGGAGTGTTAACATGTTTGGTTGAGAGTGATGTGCAGATATTTGTATCTATTTATGGCGCGAAATAACCACCTGCAATTTGCAGAAAAAATATCGAAATTGCAGAAAAATAGAAACAACTAAAAATCAGTTACGTAACGTTACTATACCCCGGCAGCGACCGGTAATTTTGGATAGGGTATTTGCTGATTTTTTTCAAATTGCAGAAAGAATTTCCAATTTTGCAGAAAACAGAAAAAGTATTTCACGCCCTGGTATTGTTCATTTTTCGACACAAACAGATCTCCATAGACGAACTTATGAACAACCGTTGTTCCCTTACACCACTGAGAAGCCACTCGTACTCGACTGTTTATTATTATGATATGTATTTTCCACATCTACCTGGGGATTTTTTCCAACGATTTTCCTTTGTGTCATGTCGGCTTAAACAGTTGTTATTACAGGTTGCAAACTATAAACGGCGGCTTAAGGGACATACACGTACTAGGACCAACAGAAATATGTGCTGTTTCACAGAAAAGAAAATCGTACGAAAGATGGACATGAAATGTAATAGAAGTCGTCTACATCGAAGTTGATAGCTTCGCCTGTATTTGATATTATCAACATTTCACAACTTTAGACCAAAATCACAACAAAATAACTCAACTTGTTTATGCCACTGGTGAAAGACGCAAACATGGCTATCGGCCAAGCTTTGTCATGCCATAAATTTGAGTTATTTTGTCAATATAGCTTCAGGACCAACTAGTGAACCAGATCCCAGAATGGTGTTATACACGGTTTATACGTACAGACATGGAGACACCGAACAACATGTGTTTGGGTTCCTTTTTTCCAGACAAATTATTTGAGGTAATACACAACATGGCACAAAGTCGCCCCAGCCTTGACATTGATTTGCCATTCATTTCTACGGATAGATATCAGATTTTCTGATCAGTTTTAATTCTGAAGACTGTAGTATTAAAAGGGGACGTTGTCAGAGATAAGAGCTATGTTTGTGCACATAAAACAGTCCCCGACGCCTCAGCGACAGCATAATCTCATGAAAGAAAGCACTGCCGATTCAAGCTGTTGCAACATGGTAACGACATCGGTAGATTCTGTTTTACTACAAAGGGAATAAAGATATCAAGGTTTCTAATCTTCTCCTCCTGGCAACAGTGACGCCAAGACTTATAGCAGGGGAGCAATGTTTTATATACAGGATATTATCTTAACAGTTCTTGCCTGTAGGGCTGCGATATCTACATTACAGCGATCTTAAAAGTTTTTGCCTGTGGCGATGTGAAGGCCCGCTTATTCTCGTACACTTTGTAGCATTTTCTCCAAACCTGTAAAAGGCACAGTTTCAACAAGTGAGTGAAATGAACTGTGTATTGATAAGGCGTGTCAGTTGTGCGCATGCGTATGTGAACTGTTTCGATGGCATGTAGACTATAGGGAATTTAGAAATGGTCATTGGGCCCTATTGGCCTGTCGATGATATTAAAACTGTCGACCCCTTGTGCTGCTTTCTTTGTCTTTCATGTCCTTTTCGCTGCATTATTTGTCTTTCATGTCCTTTTCGTTGCTTTCTTTGTGTTTCATGTGCATGAAGTGCTTTGGATGATGACAAGCTAAACATCCTTTTGAACAGCTGGGTGTTCAGCAACTGTCTGGTAAATCAGTATGGCCTGGCTTTGTGCTTCTTAAACCCGACCTTTCCCCTGCCTGACCTCCCTCTGTCCTCCGTCTCCTTCAAACTTATTTCACATTCGATTATTCGATTGCCCTGTATGCATATTGCTGTCGGCTATTCGTATGTCGTTTTCATGGTCAACGGTGCAGTGTCCACAGATACACATAGTATTGATCCTCCTACACATACGCTATAGCAATCGTTATTTGTGTGGCCACGATGTATGGTAATCTCTCGTCGTGTATATACGTACATCAATTAAGTAGCCTTAAATTTAGAACTGAGGTGATACTTATTAATTTAGAACTGAGGTGATACTTCTTAATTTATGTATCTGCTGTACAGAATTAAAACATAGTTCGGATTCCTAAAATCAATTGTTAGGTCCATTTTATATGTTCTTTTACAGATCACGAATAACATGAAACATACAGCCAACACCGCCGTTGTCCTTGTCTTGATGTCTAATCGAACTGGTATTTTATCGATTTTTAGCAAACAACAAAAACGAAAATCTAGGATTAGTATCGAACCTTTAAAGCCACTCAAAACTGTCCTGAACACCAATAAGTATGTCTTCCAGCAAAATATGCAGTAAAATTTCGTCAACCCAGTTGTTTGGAAATCAGTATCGAAAAACAATGAAACTAGCAACAAACGGGCAAAATCCTTTAACTAGTCAATATATAGGTTCTAACAATCCACCCTGCCCCGTGGTTCTCTGTTCGTTGACACGTGAAGGCACGAGGTTGTCAGACTATTCCTGTCGCTGTGTGCGAAAACGTGACCAGTATAAGTGATGGCTGAGACAAGTATCTGTCAGACTGTAGAGGGAACTATATAATGCATTTCGACCGTAAACTGTCTACCTTTAGTCCATTGATATTGGCAAACCAAAACATATTCTGTGGAGTAATGCACAGGTAGGTATGCAGAAAAATTATTCCAAACAGGTGTACAGTATACATACAACAACACCCCCCCCCCAGTCTCTGGCAAGTCTTCGAGCCTGATCGGCAGACTACTTTGTTATATATCCTCAATGGTTACTGGCATCGAGCGATGTAATATCAGGCAAGGAGATAAACATGGCTGGTTGATTTACGGGGATTTTTGTTCGATTCGTGGAGAATCCACCCCTGAGGCATTTTTGCTATAAAAGGGCTCACTGCTCCTTGGCGGAAGCCCCGCATTTTGAAGGGATCATTTTCGAGGTGGTATCGTTTTAGCGGAAGATTGTGTGGAGAATAGGGGCATGAATAACGTTAGCTCAGTGTTTCGCAGGAAAGCCGTTGTGGGACTGAAATATGGAGGTGCATTCAACATTATCCTTCTCGCTGTTCGCTCAGGCTAAAGCACCTCATCTGCAACAGTGAGACCTGCGGAGTTAAAGTGTCATCAACAGTAGTGCGGCGGCCCGCCCCCGCTCGTTCGCTCGCTCCCCCGCTGCGGGTCAATATCTCACACCTCCAGAGAGTGGCTGAAGCATCTGTTGCCATGGAAACGCGCGAGTGACGTCATTCCTTATGTGTCCCAGGTAATGGGTAAATTCAGGCGTATCTCTGTTGCACTGGCCTAATTTGGAGTGATGAAAGACCGAGACCACTCAGCCCTGATCCCGCATCTCGGGGGGATTTTTGCATGTCGTTCCTTGTAAATCACACCGCCCCTGCAACTAAACGCCACGATGGGACAGCATCCACCATTAAGTCTCATCCCTCTGGAGACCTCTGCCGAAATGAAAAGAAAATTACCATTTCCGACCCCGCACACGCTACAACTTCATCACCGTCTCCTTTCTGATGCGCTTGGGGCTTTAGAAATGTCTGTGCACGGGGAGGAATGAGGTTGCTGTGATTTCGCTTTTGTTTTCCAGATAAGTGCGAGAGCAGCCCCCTGGCGACGTCGCAAACTCCTTAAAGATAAGCTTGACTACAACATCATTATCGGCAACCCAGCCTACAAGGGTTGGACGGGCCCTGCAGGTCGTCTTTATACATACAGGGAACCTTCCTTTTAAAAGCATTTTTCGTCCATAGACAGTTAAAGATCCATTTATTTATGACTCTGCTTTATCACACCCTGCAGTCCAGGGGCAGCACCACGGGGCTTCTGTTGTCGGAGTGAATTCAAAATTCGTAATTGTACTGTATGCCCGAGCTGGAACAGGAACGCTTTAATTGTATCCACAGTGAACGCTCCCAGCACATGATAAATGGCATTTGTAACGTGAACCAGGTGTGCATGGAAATATGACATTTTTTGTTAGTCCTTTATGCTCTGCCAGTAAAGATCACTAGTGCAGTCTGCCGTGCATCTTAATGCATACAGACTCGTTATTGTCGACATGTCCCAAACTTTTACAACGTAACGCAATGCCGCCGCGGATTCTGAGTACCTTTGCAATTATATACAAAGTAGATCTAAAGGGAAGACAGGTGTAAATACTGTCCTGCACGGCGAGTCTAGCATTGGAAGGACTGGTTTCCTTCGTTATAGCATCTATAGTTTATTTCTTGAGAACTCCCGTTTTTTGTTAGATGAAGAATTATATATTTGAAACTGTACCCATTACTACGGTGTCTGGCACTTATTACAGTATCTGTCACTTAAATCCTTGTAAATATAACATTTCTATGATTGTCCTGTGACATCATCTGTTACGGTAGCATTCGAACTCAACTGCCTGTGGATTTTAAGATTATGGTTAATTCTAAGGCACCATATTACAGTGATCACACGGCATAATAGAAGTTACACCCGTTAACCAATACAGATGACAGATGAGACCAAAGTGTAATCGTTTTCCGCATGTCGTGATTCAGCTACGCAGCACAAAGACCACAGTAAGGGCATTTCTCCATTGTGCACGCGACCATATAGCACTTCAATAGCCTGAGTGGTGCCACGGTGTCCGGGACACTAACTGGTCCATGGTAGCCGTAAGCAGAACACGTGGTGTAAAATTGTCCTGGGACATTTGGTGTCCAGCTGATGCCCACTTTACCATCGACTCATTCATTTAACGGGCATGCAAAAGTCGGTGCTGTAAATTGATTTAGTCACTTTTTCCGATAAAAGTTTGTATCTAATGTCGCATTTCAGTCAATTCTGTAGTTTATTGCCTTTGGTGTAATGGTGTCTGTCTTAGTTTGAAGCGTTCAGTCGATTTCATATTTAGCGGGGGGTGAGGGGGGCAGTACCAGCTTCAAATATTTGCAACAGTTTATATCAGATTCACACACTTATGTATTCCACTGGTCTCTCAGCAAGTGATGGGGACGCATTATTGCAAGGATTGTAGCGGTGTAAAAACTGTAGATTGTACTACTACGTTTGAGTAACAATTTTCTTGTGTACATTGTACTAGTGTCGCATCGAGGCGCTTTTTCGTGGGAATCACGTGATTTTTCGCGCCGTCAATGCAATGTTACAGCCACAAGAAGTTTGGTTTTTCTACCATATAAGAAACGGCAGACCAGGCACCCACCCTTAAACTGTTCAAACGCCAGTCCCCGTGGATTTCTACAGGACCAGCATACTCCAGCGGACTGCAGAACTATGGAGCCATCTTCCAGACAGGTGTTTTCCCTCCAGACTACTATTTGCTAGTCTTTAGAACTTCACCGCCTTCTCTTGGCATAGTCATATGTTTGTCACTCAAAACTCTTGCTTATTTCCTAGATTTGGTCGTCTAGATGGCCTCACTTTGAGCAAACCTGATGAAAAAAGAACGGTATCGACAGTCGTTCTTGTACATTGTCCAAAGATCCTGGATTAGTGCTGTAATCCTATTTGTCTGCTGAAGACTTTCTGGCAGGGTTCCAGAATCATTCCATATCACAGTGTTTGTGTGACGTGTCCACCGCTGTGCCATCCAATCAAACTATACATCAGAAATCGATCCCTTACTCCAATTACCACTAGTATCTGAACTTATTTCCATGTCCGGCTTGATGATTTGTCGAATGTTGACCGCAGGATCAAGACTGGGCGACAGTCTGTGACAGCGATCGATGCTTCTCTCAGCATCACGGTTGTGACAATGGCAAGGGGCTTAAACATCTCCAAGCAGATCCCAGGTAGCAAGATCGTCAGTTTTTCAGACAGCCACAGTTTCCTCTGTACATTAGATATCCCCGGTAACGAATGTCCACAGGCTACGGTGGCTGTTTGGAGGTCAACTCGTTGATGACTACACCCTGTGTCACCCGTTGTCGTTTCCTAAGTTACAATTTGGCTGTCTTCTCTCTTGATTTAAGATGCTGTTACCATAGGTTAGCTGCTTTGCATAACCGAAAACTGAAATTGGTGTTTGTAGGAAGCTCGGTGACTTCATTATTTAACACAAGAGTGAAAGTCACAGTGGTATAACTTAGTCTTTGCACAACAGTAACATGTCCAGGAATATACTACAAGCCGACTGTCCTGTAAAATGTCTTTAGACTGGGGTTTTTATGATAATACACAAGCAACACGTCAATACAAACTGTTGAACTACTAGTATTTGGTTGGCGACAAGCTTACATAGTTACATCTGATCATTATCCTACAGCGGTTTATCAGTACCGTGACTCAGAACCCCATTCTCTGTACAACAAACTGTTTTTAACTTTTTACATCTAACCGGAGCCACTGTAATTTAGAAGTGCAAAATATCCCAGTATTGAAATATGGTCATAGGAGGCCACCCTCAACATGGTCATAGGAGACGCTGAGAAAAACGTTGATCACTCAAGAGGAAAGGTACAAGGCGTATTATTAGACTTTCGTTAATAGACCTCCTGCTACCAGTGTCCAGAGGCGCCAGGGTTGCGTGGATTGAGGTTTGTAGGTCAATTTGGATTGGGAGTGCGGAATGGTTTTAACATAACGATTCAACGCTTAATGAGTCTTTTAGGTCTGAAGGCACTTAAGGCGGCAACATGAGAGTTTGGGAACAAAATAAAGAGGACGGGCGCTTAAATCGTTATTTGAAAATCGTTATAGAAGGAAGATAGGTAGGAAACATAATCGGATGCACACTTACGTCATGGGGGGACACATTGCAGGGTTGATGGCTGAAACGTTACAACTGTGTAATCTTTGTTTATGGTACCTTTTGTAGGATACGGAATGTTTCTTTCTTTTAAGGTGCTAAAACACTCTTCCGCGACGTTTGGGTAAAAGACATGTAATTTGAACTTGCTGAAATTTTCAGTCAATTGCCCCCTCCCTCGCCACAATGGCTCCTTAGATTACTTACTCTCAGAAGCAGCATGTTCAGCTGAATGACAGCTACAGCTATGTTCCATTTCTGGCTTTGCTATTTATGTTAATTTTGTTTTTGTTTTTGTGCCTTAAAATTCATCATACAAGTATTCTCTTATAGTTGTCCCTTCAGTGTTTTAGTTAGAATAGATATCTGTATTTAGATATCACATATGTTTGTAGATGCAGGTTGGATTCTGTGATGTATTTTGGCAGCCCGGGGCAATGCATTCGTTTTGACAACTCGGGATAATGAGGCGTCTCATAGCAGGTTGATATTATTGGAGCGTTGTTTTAGTGACGTGAAACTGTTGTAACTTAAGTTGCACTAACCATGTCACATATACAGTAATTAAGGACCTAAACCCAGAATTAGGTGACTAGACATTTTCATTATGCCGCCTTTTCTAATGGTTTCTGTTACACAGGTTTTACTAGGTAGTATAAGGTCTCCTTTCCATTGAACGGTAAGTGTCGAGCTCGTCTTACTTGTCTTACCCTTAATTTTATAACTACTGCTATAATCGAAGATATAAAAGTGTTCTTTAACAGAAAACAAAACGTCGAAAATTCGTTCTTTATTCAACGAAATTCGTTTAAACTACGTTGAACTCTTTGATCGCTGAACGATCGCCGCTTTAGTATAAAGGGGTTAACACAGGCGGCTAGGGCTACAATGCAGTCGCTGCTGACATCTCGGTCATTACAATTTTCCTAAACACCATCGAGGGCCCACTAGCTATAGGGACGATACTGTCGCGCGTTGAAGGATCCCGTGACCGATGAAGTACAATCGTATCGATTTTTCATCGCGCCACAGAAATTACTGCCGCGGCGTGACCTTTTCTGAACGCCTAGCATTAGTCTTATCGCTCCCGCAAACGTTTGGCAATGGCACTACACGCCTGCGCAACCCTACGCGCACTTGATCCCATTTACGAGCATTAGCCGATGGTCACGGTATCGCACGGGATGCACTCGTGCCCCAATTTGCAAACGAATCGGTCCACGGACAATTTTCATCCTCGGACCGGCCGGGTGATGGCGATTTCTGGGGGCGCAGACTTGTGAGCGGCGTTATCTAGCGAGCCAACTCGTCAGAACAGCCACAGACGAGCTCTGCTGGTCACATTTGCGCGATTGTCTCGCTTTTCAGGGTACAATTCTCGTCAGTCATAGGAACGGGACGCAGTCGTAATGGCTTTTTCGATTTTCCTGTCAAGCACTTAGTAATGGCGCACAAAGCTATCGCCGGCAGGCCATCTTCGGGGGAAGATTTTGGTTGGAGCAACTGGAGGATTAAAGAGGACCTATCAGAAATAGAGATATGGGGAGTACCCTCATTTGATCCTCGGGATGGGCCATCTACAGGCATGTCTTTCATGCTGTGGTTCTAACATTGGATGGCGCGACTAGGTTGACAGACGTAGAAGTGTACTGACTAGTCTTGATAGGCTGACAAATTTCCGTACTTCATCAGCTATCTCCTGGCTCATGATGAAGCACTTTCTGTCAACTTGGCCGGCAGTGGCTTTGTTAGAGAAAGAAGGGCGAAGGGTTTGCACACACAGGTTAACCTGTACAGTATAACTTGGTTGCATCTTCTTCGGAATTTCTACCCGAATAAAGATGTCTTAAAATAATAGTGGTTGTTGTAATATATCTTCTTTCTTTGAAACTATCTTAGGAGAATTTGCAAAAGGTAATTAATTTGTTTTGCAGCAGTCTTTGGCATGAAACGTTATGGCCTGGTATATTACCAATGTGAAATGACTTACTTTTTTGATACTTCAGTTGAGTTCAGTTGTCCAAATGACATTGAGCAACGGTGAATTGTTCAGTCTATATGCCATGATATCGGTAAATAACCGTAACGTGGCTAACATTAATTGGGATTTGGCGTTACGAAAATCTTCGTTTTTTTAAAATTATTCCCGATGACAGTTTAACCATTTATAAGACACATATACATCGTAGTGCTATTGATAAAGCAGTCTGTCCCATACGCGGTGTTCAAGGTTGCTAGCTAACATACAAAATGGTTAACATGAAAGAGCATAGATGCCACCGGGGCTAAATTAAATTCACCCCAAAGTTTAACCTGCCATATAAACATGGAATACTGCTTATTTCAAAACTGTATAAAACAATATTTTGTTCTCTATCTTCTCACACCTGTTTCCATGTCCAAACAGAACCCTTATGTCATATAACGCTAACCCATGTTTTCCTTTGCAGTAATGATGTGTAAATAACCAAACATGCATGGTAGGCAAAGATATTTTTGGAAATTCAAATTAATGTTCCATTTATTAAAGCGCTGCACTCATATGCACAGACGTAGGGGGCGCTCGTTTACATAGATTTTGCCAAGAACAAGGGTGTGTGTGGTGGGACAAACTCCCAGTAACAAGTGCAAGATTCCATCTGAGTAAATAATGTCAATTTTATCACAATTCATTTTTTAAAATTTTGTATTGGGGTCTTTTCGTACCTCAGTGCAAAAAATAGTACAACTTATGAACATATCAACAGATATCTATAATTTTTCGTTTTGAGATATTAAAGTCTCCTAATCAGAAAGTGATTTTCCATCTTTTTCGTCATTTAGTGTCCTTTAGAACTGCACTGAGTAATTTCTTTATGAACACCATACCATGGATGTTAGTTATCTACGATTTTGTTGATGATTTTATGTATGGATACGTTTAAGGTAAATAAGGAAAAAAGTGGTTAAATTTGAGTCCCCTAGCGGATTCCGTTGTCGAGTTTATTTGAAATTTTCTTTGTGAATCGAATAACCAAGGAGGTTTAATCAAGGAGGTTTAATCCTTGGAATACCTAAATGATTTTTATCCTACCTCCGTTTGTTGGTTGGTATGCGTTGGGCTTTGGTGGGCCGTCGCTAAACTGGTAGCACGAACTTCCGAACATACTTAGGATGTTTTTTGTCAAATTAGCTAGTCTTCTGTAGAGAGTTTCTGGACGTCTACATTCTGGATTGTAAACGTCTGTCTAGAGAAATGTATGTATTATATTTTTGCTTTCGTTGATTAAATCAATCTTTAAAACATGGTAGATGCCGTCATTTATGTTGTGTAGTGGTGATTACGATGCAATCCCAGAGGAATACCTTCCATTAAAGCACTAGTATATATTATCTTAAGTGTGTATTACTTAATTGTCCATTCCTTTTCGTAGCATTAC
>LZCU01037926.1:0-10676 GCA_001663935.1 Asymmetron lucayanum | reverse complement strand
CAATGTAATTCTCATCTCATAATCAATTATTAAAATAACGTTACATAATTCCCAGAAAAAAATCATGAACGTTACGCCTTCTCTTCGGACTGCATAGAATACTACTACGTGTAATCAAGGAGGTTAATACACAACAACTACACAATAAATACAATGATCTCCTTTGTACATCTACCTTCCTAACTGTGACAAATGATGTTAACGTTAACGTTACTTAATTTGTAACGTTACATCAGAGACGAACAACAACAACGCCACAACTCGAAAATATTTTAAACCGATGTGAACATGTCCGCGCTCAGAACTCACCAGAAGTTGTCTGGTGATGCTCCGTAACATTGTCCTGGCAGTGACTATCCTGTCTGGCCTTCAAAATTCTTCATAAAGTTGATCACCTCATCGCAACGCAAGTGTCTTGAAGATTCGACAAGGTCGCAGCTTCACCTTTAAAAATGGATCATACCACAATGTCACAGGGATATTGCGTAATACCTATTTACTACAAAACTTCATTTTATATCAACTATTTCATAATCCTTTAGTTTGATGAGTTCCATTAATTGAAAGCAACATAACATGTTACAAGTCATCACATGGTTCTTATAAAATCAACAAACTTTGTGTAATAATTGCTTTTATCATTAGTGTTGTTGGCAAGACTCCTAATTTTCAATGGTTGATTCCAATATGGCTGCTTACTGGTGGTTTCAAGATTGCACGTGAAAATTGTCAATAAGTGTCTGAAAGTTGGCCGTCGTAGGAAGCTGTCTCAAACGTAAGTATGGAGAAGACGGTTTCTTAGTAGAATACATGACTGAAGCGCTGTTGGGCGTTATCATTCGGGCTATAGTGTGGAACGCCCACGAGAAAGTTATTGTTGCCACAGAGGGGAGGGGGGCGGATGAATGGTAAATTCTTTTGGATATTATTTTGCTCTCTGCCGATCGCAATGCAGGTATTATTACATTCCTGTAGAATTTAGATGTGTGTAGTGAAGCAAACTCCAGTGTGCGAAGTCCGTAGCTGTAGACACTGGCATTCAAGGGTTCCCCATAAAGAATAATGGTGCAACACACTCAGTGGTCACTTGACTGTAACGTTAATAAACTGTAACTTGATTTATTCCTGAAATAATGTTCCAGGCAGAATGCTGACGTGGGAGATACCATCCCAGCGCCTGTGTGGGGTGCAGTTCAGCACTTATAGTGCTGAGGAGATCTGCCGGCTGAGTGTGAAGGAGATCACCAACCCACAAACGTTCGACAACCTTCTACACCCAACCACAGGGGGACTGTATGACTCCACACTTGGTACATGACTCTGGCTGTTTAGTTTGTAGTGCAGAAGATTCCATAACCTGGTCCCAGACTTATCACAGGGCCAGGCCATTATTTTGTTCGAGCTGTCCAATGTTATGCCTGATGGCAGTTATATCGATTCAATCAATACAGATACAGAGCCAGAACTGAACTGAACAGAGCTAGCCATCGCCGCGCGCCTCGAAGCTGGTGTGTTACACCTGATGGCGGTTTTACCAGCTCAATCAATACAGATACAATGGAAGATACTGCCCATCGATTGTGCACGCCCCTTTGATCCAGTATGGCTGGGCAGGGAGTTTTGCTGAGGCCATTAAAATTCCCAGGCATGCTGGATCAAAGGGGCATGCACAATTGATGGGTGGCATTTTGCACTTGGCAGCCCGACCAAACTAGCGGCCCAGTCCCGATAATGGCCCGACCCCGCTATAAGCCTGGGACCAGGTTAGAAATTACTTTCCTATAATAACATTCCTGACGATAATATTTCAGGTTGGTAACAAGCAACTAGACATGAGGCATCCAGCTGTATTTTGTATTGTTCAAACTTTATGATTTGGTATAACACAAAGACCTTGAAAGCTTTTATTGGCATTTGATTATACATTTAAATTATTAAGTGTCAGGCACAGAAATGAGATAACTGTTACTTTTTACATCATTACTCGGGTGTGTTTTTCTATGTAGTGCCCCTAAATCTAGTTGGAGATGGTTGAGCGATAGTAGATATCTGTGGACCCCAGGCTTACACACTGGTTTAATATGATGGAGTTTGATCTCTACGTTTACTTCCCCATGGACAGGCCCAACAGACAGGGATGACCTGTGCGGCACCTGTGCCCAGAACTACCTACACTGTCCCGGCCACATGGGCCACGTCAAGCTGCCCCTCCCCGTCTTCAACCCTCTCTTCTTCAGACTGCTGTACCAGGTGAGCACATGGCGATGTTCAAGTCTTAAATATTCATGTCTTAAGAGCAATCAAATGTTACTAGTAATCACTGTATCATTATTTTACATTTACAGATACACCATCAGAGTTTTGGATTGTAATTGCACAATAAAGAGATCAATTAAATACATGAATTGAAGCCACTGCTTGTACCAGCCTTCATTTACCTTGGTGGACCATAACATCCATCTTGCCGCCATACATCCTATTATCCCCTTCTGAAAAAACTGGAGTGGGTGTAATTTGAGAAGGGCAAGCTCGTCATGTACTGGTAGCCCAGCAAATTGGGTAGGTGGTGTAATGGCTTAAGATCCACTAGAACACTCGTATGTGAATCCGCTGTATAGTTGGCACCCTGAGTAGTGGTACCCTGACAACTGATGATTCTGTCCAGTTCAGCAAAATGTCCTTACCGTGTGTACTTCCTGTGTTGGTCCAGGTGCTGAGAGGTTCCTGCTTCTACTGCCACAGACTGATGTGCTCCAGGGTGCAGGTTCAACTCATTACTAGTCAACTCAAGGTGGGAAGGTTTTCACATTGTTCTGTGTTGTGGCTGTAGTTTTAGCTGTGTTTGATATAGAAACTGTATGGTTGCTGTGCACTTTGAACATTTAATCCTGTTGCCAGTTTGCACACTTCAGATACTTTGAAGGTGAGATAAATACACTGGCCCTACATTTTAGAAGAGCCACACCTCTAACACATTACAGAATGCACCAAACCCATCAGTAGGAGGCCTGGTTTGCAATGTCCATATACAAAAACTATCAGTATCTATTACAGCTTGTACTCCATGTAGTATCCATCACATTGAACATGGCATATGAAACAGCTGCAGTTAATATGCTGCCTATACTTTCCATGTAATGTCATTTATGGTTATTTGTAATTGAATAAAGAGATAAGCTCTCTTCTCTTGAATGTACCCATAGGCCTTAGACCATGGCCTTGTGCAGATGGTAGAGAAGCTACACGAGGTGCTGTGTGGCATCATGGAGGAGGAGGGGCATCAAGATGATGACTACATCACCCAGCAGCTGGACAAGGAGGTGCAGAAAGCAGTCGATGGTGAGTTCCTGTCCAGGTAGTAAGATACACAACAAAATTGTTACTCAAACTGTTACATTTTTATCAAACTGATAGAATTTTGAAACTGTCCGACATTTCACCTAGTATCCACCAGGTTTTCTCAAGGACTGGCAGTCCTTGAGAAAACCTGGTGGATACTAGGTGAAAAGTAAAAGCATGCTGTTTCTACATAAATTATAATTTAGTAGAATGTCAAAAATATTGTGTTAGATTTGAATCAGTACTGTGGATGACAGTCTTAGAATGATGATGGTCTAGTCTTTGAACGGTATGTTTGTCCATAGTTTCTACAGAAGCCACATCTAATCTTCAGTAATGACTTGAGATAATGACTGAATGATCTTGGTATGTTGGGTATTCTAAGCAGAACTTCCCTGCCCCTCAGAAGTATCACTCAAGTTGACATCTTCTTGAGTTGTCTAAAGAATTAGAGATCGTAAGTGATTGGTTGGAAAACCTCTATTGATTCTTGTCTCTTGTCAAGGATTAACACACTGTCAGGTATAGCTAGTTTCCTAGTGAAAGTCTGATTCCTTACAACCATTGCTAAAAATAACATTACCAGTATTTCACAGCAGATGCTCACCTGAATATGTTCAGCATAATGTCAGCTTTCACCACTGAGAAATTGCATATATGTTTGCCACCAGTTTCCGAGACTGAAATGATATCAGCCACAGCTAAAAACCACCCCAGTGGTGACAACTTCTTCCTGGGTAAATGAATTAAATGAAATGGATTGGATTGAAAAAAAATTATTCTCTGTGTTTGATCTGCCCAGATGTGGATCCTGAAACGACCCAGACCCACCAGAACATGAAGACAGCCGTGGGCAGGAGAAAAGAGCTGGTGAAGGCCTTCACAAAGGACCACCTCAGTAAGAAAGGAACCCGCTGTCTGCACTGTAAGAACCCCATCAGAGAACTGAAGACGCAGCACAACAGTCGCATCCTGTTCAAGGGACTGCCTAAGAGGCACAGAAGGAAGGTGAAGGAAGGAGAAGAAGAACAAGATAAAATAGAACAGATGTAAGTGCACAGTACAAGTGGCCAGCATTTACTACATACATCTGCATTTAATAGTAGGAGGTTCTTTCCACTGTATTGATGACAACTAACTTGGCAGATTTTTCAGAAAAATAAAATGTGAATGTATGACATACAGCATTTGAAGTTGATGGTAATATACTTATCTGTACCATTCTGTATCTGTATTAGTTAAGCCGGTACAACTGCCCTTTGGTATAATATACCACTTAGGTCTGATGTGTGTCCAAACATGCGAAAGAAGTTGTTCATGCAACAGACCAAAGCATGTAAAGAAACAGTGTAGGATAGATCCTTATCACTCATGGAAAAACTATTATCTGTATGGTAAAGACATGATCCCATTGAAAGAGCCCCAAAGTTTTTAGAATGGAACAAAAGATGTAGCTGTAACTGTGGATCTGTGGTAGACAGCTTGAAAAGAACCGGAAGTTGTGACTCTGAACTTTCTCTCTTTACTTTTGTGTTCAACAACCCAGGGAAGAAGAGAAGCTGTTGGCTGATCAGCTGGATGAGAAGAACGTCATCACAGACCCAAATGTAGAGTCAGGCTACCTCACCCCCTATGAGGCCAGGGCTCATCTCAGGGCTCTGTGGAAACATGAAGGTGAGGATGGCAGAATGTCACTTTGTTCTACATATCATTATTGTCAGTTTTGATGTTTGATGTGTAGGCTTCTGAACACAATGTGTAAAACTACTGTATAGCAATTCATTTTCAAATGCATGATTGGAAAAATTTGTTGCTCCTGACCAGATAGAGCTTTAGCCAGCACCCCTTGTTTCCATAAAGTCGATGTCTGTGACAGAAAAATGTTAAAACCAGTCCATCAAACTCGCCAAAATCATGGGACATAATATGAAAAAAAATTCTAATGAATCATGGTGTTTTGGAAGGTTTTTCTGGCAATGGGAATTGGGCTGACAAAAAAATATTCGAGCTGACTAAAGCCTTGCTCCTGACATATTATGTGTGACATATTGCAGCGTCTTGTAAGACCAAGGGTCACATGTGGCTTTTGGGGCTAAAAGTCAGCCCTCAATGCACAGACAAACTAACGCTACATGTCCAAAAGGACAGAGAATCTGAATTAGAAAATCTTTGATGTAGAAGTTGCTGGCCATGACTATCTTCTCCCACCTCCAGGCGAAACTCTGTCCAGCCTGTTCGGAGCCCTCCGGTTGGTGCACCAGGGAACTTGTCCCATCGACATTTTCTTCTTGGAAGTTTTACCTGTTGCTCCATCCAGATTTAGACCAGTAAGTCATCTACTTGTATCAAAAGTTGTCAAAAGGTGGCGTCAGTTAGTCCAGCAGCAAGGGCAATGAATTCAAGACTGTGAGGTCGTGGGTTCGATTCCCAGGCGTTTGGTCATGACACCGTGTCCTTGGGAAAGACACTTTATACTGCTTTCCTCACTCCACCCAGGTGTATAAATGGGTACCTGACTTCTGTTGGGGAGGTATATATGGTGGAAGGAGAGGGTTGGGCCCCACCTTCCTATACCTTGCCCTTTACACAGTGCCTTATAAAGGCTACTAGTATGGAACTACCTTTACCTTTTTTATAGGTGCCACTGTAGGCACTTTGTTAATTCGAAAGAAAATATATTTTCCTTGCTACAGATGCGGCAAGTACAAAAGCTATACAATGCAGGTTATTGTCTATTGTTATGATCAATTTTCTATAGAATATGACTCAAGCACAAACAAAAACAAAGAGGTTGTACTCACAAGTTTCAACTTACTTTAACAGCACCACTTAAACATAACAAATAGGTCAAATTTCTAAATTAAAACTTACAAATGTAATTTATTCTTCATTAAAAAAATATCTTGTGGTGCTTTTAGTTGTAAAGTTTCAGTGTCCCATTTGAGCATGTATTTTTCAGGTCTCAGTTCTTGGTGACAAGAGATTTGAGAATGCCCAGACAGCAAACGTAGCAAAAGTACTGACAGAGTGTGTCCTGGTCAAACAATTGCTAAGAGAGATGGGCAAAGAGGAGGGTGAGGGCCAAGAAAAAGAAGGAAAGGTGAGTCCCCCTACCTGCTATCTGATTGTCCAGTGAATAGTTGGAATGTTGTAGTCAAGTTATTTGGGTAAGTGCCATATCGTAGCCACTCTAGACTCCTGTGCTCAACATCACTATTTTAGATGTAGAAAATTAAGTACTTGACTTAGGTCAGTCACAAGTCCAATACTGTTATTCAGTTTCTTTGTCACATGTTTGTGTGCATGTACTTTCTTAATATGTACATGTACTTGCCATTAGCCTATGGGCAAAAACTTGCCATTAACTTTCACTCATTCATCCCTTGACTACATGCAGAGTGGTTGGCCCTGAACACCATACAGTGTAAAACTGTATAGCATTATCGTTTCTTTTTCAGTGCTTCTTTCTGCACAACATCTACATGTAGTGTAGTGTAGTCTACATGTAGTGTAGTGTAGTTTACATGTAGTGTAGTGTACTGTAGTGTTGCTGTAAGATGGGAAATACAGTACAGTGAGTTTGTGATCCTTTTGTATAAATTTACTTGTTGTTAGTTACAAATTTCCCTACTTGTGGCTCCTTTTTGCACACAGTCAGTTCTAAGTGAGATAGCAGGAACCACAGTAACAGAGAAGGTGAACAACGCCTGGGCCAGACTGCAGGCAGCCGTGAACAGGGTCATGGACAGTGATCTGGACAAGCTGTCCAATGAGAGGAGCCCTGGGATCAAACAGGTACTATGCAATCTCCTTCGGCATCATCCTCCATTCTTCTTGTTTGTTTGTTTGTTTATTCGTTTCGCACAAAGAAAATAACATAGAAAATAATACAATACAAGGTTTAAAAACATGTGCAGGAGGAGGGAAAAAGCATAATCTTCTTTTCTTCTTCTTCTTCATATCATGTGCAAACTTCTATAAGCTGAAAGGCTCTGCGCAGTGGGGTTTGGGCTCCTCACTTGAGATGTGTGGGTATTTTTGTGCTTTGTATTATTTGATTGTTCTTTGAAGATAGTACACATAATGAAGTCCCATTGCTTCGAGCTCCTCAGTGGGCAGCAGCACCACTCCCTTACTACCGGCCTTGGGGTTGTCAGGAGTAACCTTTTACCACACAGTTAGTTCTCAAATCTATAGGTCACTTTGTAGAGAAGCATAATATTTTATACAAAAATGACTGCTGCAACTTTTTACAATCACTCTTGCTCCTTTCTCTGTTCACACAGCTACTTGAAAAGAAAGAGGGCTTGTTCAGAAAACACATGATGGGGAAGAGAGTGGACTACGCTGCTCGGTCTGTCATCTCTCCTGATCCATACATCAACATGGATGAGATCGGTGTTCCTCTGGTGAGTATATTATCTCTAAACAAGCCATTCATACAGTCTCTAAAAATTTTGATGAACAACACCTTGTTCTTTATCCTAAAACTGCCAGAATAGCCAACGGACAAAGTGTGAGGGACCCACTGTTTTTTCATACTGTCAATTCATTTAATTTCACTGTAGTCATATTTCGCGGTTGGAGGTTTTCACAGTGTTTTAGATTCGCTGTTGAAACAACTCTGTCATACAGTAGTTGATCAAAGATATATTCGTGGTGTCATTGATTTGGAGAGGACGGGTCATCGTGAAAGCCGCGAAAATAAAACCACTGTGAAAGTTTTTGAATTTACGGTAATAAAAACTATGTAAGGAAGACTTCTGCATCATCCAGCAGTGTTTTGATAAAAGTACCACATACTTTCCAGTGTGAAAGAGGGCTATGAGTGCTTTCACACATTAAGTGGTCCTTTATTTCCATGTTCTCTCCATCTGTTTATCAGGAAGTAAAGAAGTATTAGCATGAAAAAGACAAGTGTGGTTTGTTTGTCAGGTATTTGCTACCAAGCTGACCTACCCCCAGCCTGTGACTGCGTGGAATGTCAGGGAGCTCCGACAGGCTGTCATCAACGGACCCAACGTGCATCCTGGGTAAGGTTTATCCAAACTATTGACATCCTTGTTGAAGCAAAATGTACCATACATGACGGGTATATAACTATTAGCATGTAAGAAATATGATGTCTTCAGAATTTTGTTAGCTTTCCTACAAATGTACATATTGATATGACATTTTCAGGGCTCTCCCCAGGGCTCAATTTTTTTCCGTCAGCCCAGTTCCCATCGGCGGAAAAACCTTCCAAAACGTCATGATTCATTAGAAATGGGATGTTTTTTTTTCTTCATATTTTGACCCGTGATGTTGGCGATTTTTGACAGATTGGTTTTATATTTTTTTCCTTCACAGACATCAAAGTTCTGGCAATTGTCAGAAAAATACATGTAGGTGCTGGCGACATCCCTCTTTGTTCTTAAACTCTATTTATGCCAACTACATGACTATGCATTCTTAGCTGTTATGCAAGCTACCATTTTTCCTTGTTTACACATGGAGATTTGTTTTCCTGACAGAGCGGCGTATGTTGTAAACGAGAACGGACACAAGACTGTCCTGAGTGTGAGTGACCCGACCCAGCGTGAGGCCATCGCCAAACAGCTCCTCACCCCCAGCAGTTACCCTGGGGCTGCCATGGGCACCAAGATTGTGAGTACAGCAATTTCCTCACTTGACTCAGGTAAAAATTAGTACTTAGCTTAGGTTAGGATGTCCCTCGGATGGGACGTTAAATGGAGGTTCCGTGTTTGAGGAGAGCCACAATGCAAGCACGTTTAAGAACCCAACACACTGATCAAAAAGAGTAGGGAACCGTTCCGGTGTGTGGATCAAACAGTTCAGTCAGGATTTGCAGTTTGTACTCTTCAGTACAAACCTGGTGTGTTACGCCTTGAGGCAGTTTACCGGGTATGCAAAAACAAACAAACAATGGCAGATATAAATCTGAAGCTTTCTATCAGGTATACTTGTCTTAAGGTGTTAATGTGTGCAGGTTTAGAGTTTAAACTCTATGTTCTTTTCCTCTTTGCCTTTTGATGCCACAAAAAAATGTAGACAGGCATTTGTTTCATAACTGTTCAGGTTTGACCATACATTGTACTGTTGTCCTACAATTTCAGGTTCATCGTCACATCAAGAATGGTGATGTCCTCCTGGTTAACAGGCAGCCAACCCTACATAAACCCAGTATCATGGCCCACAAGGTAAATAGACATCTTCTAACTTTGCATGACTGCTGTTTTATGGAGCCATGTCATACATGAAGATAGACTGAACCATGTAACCTGTATAGGAATTACATCTGCAAAAAAGTAAAACTGCATCAAGTTACTAAGTATCATCGTGAACTTTGCTTCGATAAAGGTTTGACTACTTATAAGAGGAACAGTTTGTGTCTTTTTTATAAACATGTATGTGTATATTGTCAGATGTAGTGATAATTGGATAGGTTGACTTGAATGTTGTTTTTAAATTCCAGGCTAGAATTTTGCCTGGTGAGAAGACCCTGAGACTACACTATGCCAACTGTAAGACGTACAACGCTGACTTTGATGGGGACGAGATGAACGCACACTTCCCCCAGAATGAACTGGGCAGAGCAGAGGCGTACGCCATAGGTATAACACTGTGTTCAGCTTTAATTGCTTGATGTGCTGTGGCACACTCTTGGTCGATTTACCAGTTTGGTATGCAAATTAAGAATATGGCTAGAGTATTTTTCACCATCTACATTTCAATTCCTGTCTTGGTCACACTGAATGTCAGTCAGCTTTTTCCGCAAATGGTTTTTACAGTAAGTCTTTTTGCCATTGCTACTGTGCCTATGTGAAATTACTGAACAACCATAAACAAGGATAAATGAGTCCCCAGGGATACTCTGAGTCAATTGTTTACAATGCCAGCCCAGCAGAAATGGTGTTTTCATTTCAAACTGTTCAACAACTGCCAGTGCCCTTTTTGTCATTTTCATGTGATTTCCCAAGTCCACTATTTGCTGTGAAAGTTTTCCCCATTGTGCAAATCACTACCAGCAAATTTAACGTTTCTTATAGTCTGGTTGCAAGACAAATATTTGGCGGTGACTCTTACATTTTTCTTATAATATTTTCTTTCCAGCTAGTACTGATCAGCAATACCTGGGCCCAAAGGATGGTAAACCCCTGAGTGGCCTCATCCAGGACCACATGGTATCGGGGGTGACCATGACGCTACGCGGCCGTTTCTTCACGCGGGAGGAGTACCAACAGCTTGTGTTCGGTGCCCTGACGGACAAACAGGTACCTTTCAAAAAACAAATCAAGGACAGGCTAGCAGCACAAATGAACATACAGAGACCATTA
>LZCU01036445.1:0-13587 GCA_001663935.1 Asymmetron lucayanum | reverse complement strand
CTACATTGTATATTACCAGTGACAGTAAACCCTTGGTAGACCAACCATATTGGCTAGGGTGGGATAAAAAGAAATTTTTATAGTGGTTCTTTTTGCAGTGAATTGGAAAGCTTGTGCACTAGACATGCAAGGAGAGGTTTCGAAGTGGTACTAACACTTTTTACACTAGAGCTGCCTCGAGAAAAGGTGAAACTTGAGTCATATGAGCGCATCACTTACATGTACATGTAGGATTTTCTGTGCCCTCAATGTGAGAACAATTCAGGAAGATCTCTCTTCCTACCCAAAGCGACTGGCATTGTCAAGTTCTCAAATGTATACTTATTAGTCCTTGAGTTATATGTACTTTTTCCCATGTTGAAAAATTAGTTCTATGGATAGCAACTGCTGACCAGGGCTAATGGTCCTTACATCTATAGAAGTCTCAACAAACTTCACTGATGCAGAAACCAATTGTGGCATTCATCAATCATAATTCTTTTAAAGGACTTCTTTTTACACTCAAGTCTCTATCACCATTTTCATCTATAGCCATGGTACAATGATCACAATAAGAGAACAACTGGTTCAAAACAAGAAGGGTCCAATCATCATTCACACTCACAGGTATTGTAAGTCTTCAAAATGTACCCATATCTGCTTTTCACTTCAAATTCTCATCATAACATAAGTACGCATTGTAAGTGGCATGCATTATGAGTATAATAAGTGGACTGGAGTGCTTTTACACAGAATAAGGGGTTGATGCCGACTGTAGTATAATCCTACTGATTGAACCCTAAAGGAATTAGCACTGTATCTGATTATTCCAGACAATTCATGGGCCCTGCATCATTTCTAACCATTGATTTCTGATCTGTGCTTGTCCAAGCCTATTTGCATATCCTTCAAAACTATTTTATGTATGCAAACTTTATTATTCCTAACAAAATGCCTAATTTGAGATTTACTAAAAGGTTCTAGGCAGAGGATGTCAGTTGTCAGATTCAATCACTTCATATTTCAGGCTTGAAAAAAATATGATTTTAGTAACCATTACACAATTCTTTGGGGGCAGTTTAAAACCTTTCCAGGTCCCAAAAAAACTTGAAAAGTCTACCTTTAAAATGTGTTCAACAGTTGTTTGAAACTTGTTTGCATGGGTTTATGAATTTGTGTTTGAAATATGTCAGCCCTGTTCCTATGCAGTTATGTGGTGATTAAACAGAAGACCTGCTTTTTGTTGTTTTCCTGATAAAATCCAAGAACCAAGATCTAATGTAAACCATTGTGGCCTTAAGCACCAATTTTTTTGTCTTGAGAAATCCCTGAAAGATATGTGTGTGCATCAGCATATGTTCCTAGCCTCACATTTCCCAGCATGCTTCTGATCAATAGCCTCTACCTGTATCCCTGCCATTCCCAGTCCACTTGGCTGTTAGCCAATGGTGCAGAAATACACTTTCTGTCCTGGGGACCTCGCCCTTTCCTCACAACCTTTCCAAATCAAGGATGTGCCGTTAATAAATCTGTCAGGGGCCATTTGTGTGCAGAATTGATAACATCCCAGGCAGCTTGTGTCCTTGTGAGGCACTTACTGTATCAGACCTTTGCAGCTCTGGCAGTTTGGCCTGGATCTAGGGACGGAGTAGCATTAAACATATTTCATATCGGCCTCGCCTGAAGGGGAGGTGGCATTTTCAACCAGTTGTATGGATCATGAACTTATTATGGTATTCTAACATGTAACGTCCAATTTTTAATGGAAATGCTGTAAAAGCAATCTTAAATTGTATTTATTCTTTGCGTCTTGAGGTGCAGCAAGATTTCATGTAAGACTTGCATATAATTGCAGAAAAGTTTGTTTTTGTTGTAGATCTAATGTTGATTGTTATGTTTAATTTATAATAATCATTTAATTATTTTGGAAACTGACCTTTTCACTCCTACGATTACCGCCTCCCATTGCTTGAAAGAATTTTATTCATGGTATGCTTTTACAATCAGATGAAATGTTGTAAATTTGGAACAAATATCTACAATGTTACAACGTAGAAATTATGCCATCTCAATATTAAAACAGTAAAGTATTGAACGTGATGGTGGCTATTAATTATGACTATTTATATCACACAATCATGATCACTGCTGGCAAACAAGACTGGCTAGGTGACGAAGACCAGAGATTTGACTTGCTGGTGCTCAGGAATTGAATGACCCAATATAATCAGACTGAGATGAACTGGATGCCAATACTCAGGTCAACCCTTGCAACTTGCCAGACTTAACAAGTGACTTGCAGTACCTCCCCAACCATCTTGGCATGTCTTGAAGAATGCTTGCATGTGTGGAATCTCCATTCTATTCTTTTGCCATTGTGGGACTTATTACCCAAGCTTCGATTTCAGCCAATTGAGGATATTGCATCACATTCAATATTGCTGATAGAAACAGGTGACATTTGCAGGGGGCTCAGAATGCACCTTGGGGGCTTTTGGGACAAAACTGAAGACCTGTGCACTATACTTGTGACTACAGGTATAGCCTGCTACTGCCCCTCCAGACAAAATCATGGCAATTTGTTACCTAGCTTTGCTAAGAAGGCAAAACTTCTGCAATTGCTACAGTTTTCAATCTAGTGAGCAGGCACGTTGATGCCCCCGAATGTGAAGAAATTCAAAACTTCCTGTAGCTTTATATCTGCTCCAGCAGCTTTACCAAAATAGCTGGGTCTGCATTCATTTGGTGCACTAGGCTGGGCCATTTGACGACTATTGTTGCAAATAGATTCTTTCATTAGGCTGGGTGGTATTGATTTTTGCGAGCGTGTTCAGGCAGCGTGAAGCCGGGTACCGCTGCACACGGGCCCCGAGCCACTACCGCAATATCCTTCTGACTTTTCTGAAATAAAACTGAAAGCCCCAACATAACCTTGACCTCACTAGACAATCCGCTTGTCTCATTTGATTGACACAGCATCATAACACTACTGTGATACATCAACCTTGTTTTTGGGAGCCTTGGATGAACATGTAAATTCATACAATCCAGCTGGAGCCCTTCATATTTCCTATGGTGCGTGTCAGAGGAGAGAACAACATGCCCTTTTGCAATAAAATGCACAGTCATGCAGTCTATTGGGCTGCGGGCAGCTACATGTATGGACAAAGATAAATGTTTTTTTCACAGTCTGTTGTTTTTCTGATCATCAGCGCCAAAATGGTGGAACTGCCAATTAAGGGTACGGCTAAATGGTGGCTTTAATCGCATAAATGAGATAAGTGCCGAATAGAAACTGTAAATGGTATAACCCATATGTTATTAGATTAAACATTAAAAGCTTCAGGATTCATTTGCTCTTTAACCCACCTGATGTCAAGGGGAACATTTGATTGTGATCAACAAACTCTCAAAATGTCTCATCCTGCAACATATTATCCTCTGTACAGCCCAGTACCCTTCAACTGTGAGGTAGTCTCCACTATTCTGCAGGCTATTACGCACAGTGCCCAAAGGCCTAGGTAGATAAGTACCTTAGCTCCATGCAAAACACTTCGCAAATACCACTATCGAACCCTATCTTTTTTTCATCAAAGGTGCCGAGAAAGACCATGTCAAGATGGCCGGGGGATCAATGTCCAACTCCACTTGTTTGCTGCAAGCAATTTCCAATAAATGGATAAAGTTTAATATGAACCAGGCTGCATTAAAATTACATCCTAAGATAAACACCACTTGTTTGCAAATCAATCTTAAAATAACACCATCTTTCCAAACCTTGTCATGAGAGTCTTATCCATAGCAAGTTTTTAATTACTGCAGGTTGCTTGATAAAATAAATGCTATACCCCTACTTTTATGCAGAAAAAAAGACTTGAAGTCTGTTTGTATACAATGATAGGAAGCTTTAGGATGCATGCTTTGTTTGATATAGAAGTCATTCGTTGTTTCTAGACCTGTGAACCAAGAAGTTAAAGAAATAGATGGATTGCCACACACACACACACACTTTAGGATATCTTTAGTTTAGCCACCTGTGAGGCCACACTATTGCTCCACCCATGGTCCATTTCACCTGTTGTCAACATAGAAAGATAATACTAGAGGGAGTGTCACATACACTGTACAACAGGTCTACAACAGGACAGGGGAAACATATTGAATACTTATGATGTAACTTTCAAATCCACTTTTCTCAGATCTACTGCAGTCTGTTTTGTCATAGCCCCACTGAAAACATTTTCACCAAAACATTGAATACAAAGTATGTGACGGTGCCTTAGCAATGACTTGATGTCTAGAAAAGCATTCTTTTAGGAATAAGTAAAAAGAAAATACCTTGAAACCATGTCTATATACACTTCCAAAACTCTGAAGTCCTTTCATTGTTCAGAAGGAAACACTATGGGGTTGTAAGAATGCAACAGTACTGTAGTTGGGTTCCCCACAATTTGCAGACATCTTTCTCTTGTCCTGTGTTAACACTATATTTTAACCTTAACAATCTGTCAATTGTAACAAGTTAATGTTTTGGGACTGCCCTATATTGCGTTGATTTGTATAGGATCCATTATGGTAATATAGAAAATGATGATTTTACAGATAGCAATATTAATTGGGAAAGGACTTTTCAAAGGTACCCCCAAATAGCTTTTAATCTTAGTTTCTTTTTGTTGTTATGTTTCTGATGAGTGATCACTCTACTTAAAGTGTCAAGAAATCCTCTTAAACATGGCAGGATGATACTTTCCAGGACCAGCAAACAGTGAGTGTTGTTCAGCACAAACTAGCCAAATCAATGTTTCAAATATGCTCTCTAGATCCCTATATCAGTACATATCATAAGAAAATCCCTTCAGAAAGCCACACACAAATTCAAAGAACAATTTCTCTTTCTTACCTCATCTTTTGGCATCCAACAGTAAATTATTTTGGCACAGTTTAAGTCATAAGTTTTTAGAATTTTACCAAAAGAGATACACCCCCAATGATCTGGTAATACATGAAAACCCAGTGTGTTCCTTTGCCCAATGCCACCATTTTCTATACTTTTAAGCACATAAAGCTACCATCACACCATTGCTGTCAGCGTACAGTTTAAGCAGACTTAAGTTATACAAATTGTAAAGAAGTTGAGATTAGTATAACAGTACTCTGTGACCAAAATCTTATCACACTTGAGAGGCAGCTTTGGGCAATTTTGTAGAGAATATCACAGCACGTTCTTGTGTTTGGTAGCTCTGCACAAGTTCTATCTTTCAACTATATAAGGTGCCCACTGCTCAGTCAGATATCAAAGTATTTCCATTGTACATGGGGAGGGACGATACACATTCAGGTACTATGATTTAACACTCAGTGACAAACATATCCATCTCCATTGTCACAGGTCATGAAGACTCTCACAGTCAGTTGCATGTCAGCGCACAGCCTTGTCACATTCTGCGTTCATGACTCATTTGTTTAGACAGTTTGCAGAAAAATGTATTTAAGTTTCTTGTCTAGGAGAAAAGTAATGTTAAATGAATGGTTTCTTGTCTAGGGGTGAAGTCATTTGAAATCAATCATTTCTAATCCAGTGTTCTGGCCAGGACTTTTTTATAGCATCAGGATAGAGTCAAATACATCCTGATATTGTCCCATGAATTATCCCATCTTGAAAAGTGCAAAATCTTGCAATGTTTCCTCAGATTCTGTAGTGCAAAATTTTGTAATTGTCAATCTGGTCTTTATAGATAGAGTGATAATGATTTATTTTCTCTTTTCACAGCGGTACAGTATATTGATACTTTTGACATTGCCATCAATCGACCTTTAATGTTTCTTGTCTGGAAATGCATATGCAGTGTAAGTTTGTTCAGGGACCTAACACAGATGGGAAGACAGCACCGAGGTCCTAGTCACAATGTTGCTTTCACAGAAGACAGCCTGGGCCCTATGCTGAAATGCTCTGGCAAGAACACTGGAACAGAACATCATAACTATAATCTTCCAAGGTGGCACAAGTAGTGCCCCTGTCAACAACAAGGATGTGTGGATAGTTTAGCCTTCACTCTGTCATGGGCATGCTACAATGTAGCATATGCCACCCAAGATTTATTGATGACAGCATCAGTTAGCAGTGAAAGGGTTAAACAAAGATTAATCCATGTACAAAGTTCAATATTGCTGTTGTCCTTCATACAGACATAAGACAATTCAGTCTTCACAAGTTGCACAGTCAGTACCCACTTTATCTTCATTATAATGTCTTTCATCATCAACAGTTTCAGAAGTTCAGGTCTGATGTCCTAGATAGAATTATTCCGTGCCCCCCACCCCCCCAAAAAAAACACGATGATAAATCTCTACACTAACAACAACTATGCATACATAAGAATTTACACAGAAGTTTTTTTTAATAACATTTATCAGGTACTGTTGATAAGTATAAACTTTTTATGAGTACTAGCTTTCAGGTAACTTGAACGTTCTGTTCACTTTGGGCTTGTCTTGTGTAGAATAGAGAGGAGAAATGAGACAATCTTGGACAGTAGAGTCTGCCTCTGGCTTTTGTGTGGCCATGACCAGCCTGGGACTTGTTCTAGCCTTAATAAAAGCATTTAGTGGTGGAAGACCTTTGGGCTGCTACGAGTTGCGAGTCAGCTTGCCTGGAAATAGGTAGAGATACTGTCAGTCGGAGTTTTGTAGCCTAGAAGAAAAGATCCTAGAAGAAAAAGACAGAATTTGAAATAAGATTCCATTTCTGTGTAGGAATTGGCATGAAGCAGTCCCTACTTCAGTTGTAGTCAATAACCATATGCTGATTTTTCAGAACAACTCACAAAAGTTTCTTTCGTCCTTTATGAAGTAGCATCTTGGAGTGGAACTTCATGCCAACAGGACTTCAATGGTCAGTTTCCGACATTGAAATTTAATTTTTTTTTCTCACAACCTACATTCCATAATGGGAAAGCTGCAAGAATTTCAAGACTTCACTGGAAAAGACTTTTGGGCCGCCAACATTGTCTGAAGAAAAGCGAAAAAGCCTTACCTTCTGCGTTTTAAGATGGTGACTGCACAGTGTGCAAAAAGCTTGACAGGCATTGGGTGCACAAGCTCAATGAGGTCATTTGCTGGGTCGTAACACTGAACCGTGTCCTTCCCCTTCTTCACCTTGTCTTCTACCCTCCCGCCGGTGACGTAGAGTTTATTATCGCACGTGGTGACGCTACAGTAATCCCAGGGGGCAAGGGACTGCGCCAGCTCCTGCCATCTATCCGTGTGGGGGTCGTAACATTGTATTGCTTGGAATCTCCCTCCTACAGCATAAATGAGGGCATTCACACTCGTGGCACTGAAACAAGACTCGGCCATGGGCATTGGAGTCCTAAAGCTCCATCGTTTTTGCACCGGGTCGTAACATTGTACAGCATCAGTAGCTGTTTGGTCTGTGTCTTTCCCTCCTATCACGTACATTTTCCCCTCGCAAGTGGCTATGGCACATGCCCGCACCCCCTTCACGAGGGGAACCGATGGTTTCCACGTGTTGGAGGAAGGGTCATAAATCTCTACGCTATCCAAAGATGGTAAAACCTGTAGTGATCCTCGGGGATTCTTGCCACCTAGGACATATACGCGACCATCCAGGGTAGCCATCTTGTGTCGGAACCTTCCGACACTGAGCGGAGGAAGTTTGTTCCAAGTGTTGAACTGGGTAGAGTATAGCCAAGCTGCCGTGGGGCTCCAGTACCCTCCTGTTATTACAATGTCATTGTTGAGTGTTGTGGCAGCGTATTCCACAGTGTTCTTCAGGTCTTTAGGCAAAGATGTTAACTTGCTCCATTGACTATATGCAGGAACAAAGCAGTAGACGTCATTATTGTACTCACCATTGACAACGCGGGTCCCTCCTAGCACCACCATTGCCTCATGTAGGCCGTAAGCAAGGCGTGGTCTCGTTCGGGGAGAAGAGACCTCCCCTCGAGAGATATGGTACATCCTGGCTTCGTGTAGAATATCACGGATTCCAGGGACCTTCATGACAACATCGTCTGCTTCGACACTCCTCATAAGGTAGATTTGGTCCATGTGTGGGAACCTGATATCCTCCACGACCTCCTTCAGGAATTTTTTGCGCTGTCGGGAGTCGTGCTTCACCCATTTCATCACCATCTCAAACACTTGCTCTTCCTCCTGAGCGTTGAGGTAGTCGTCAGAGATATACATCTTCAGCAGATCTCCGGGAAGCTGGACAAACTCCTCGTCCTGCTGACAAATCATGGGGAAATGTCTCAACGAGAAGGCTCGCGACCTGTTGGCCAGTTCCTCGCACGCCAACGTGTGGGAGAGAACCCACACGCCCAGGCAATTGCTAGGCGTCAGGTGATCTGCCAGGAACCGTGCACAGGCGTCGCGCACAGGGAGAATCTGGAGAAGATTAGCTGCCTCAAATAAAGGCTGGGCGTTGATTGTGGTGATGGTCACTTTAGAACTGTAGGCAAAGTCCACCAGGAGCTGTAGCGCTTCCGAGGTGATCCCCATGATCTCGATCTTATCCTTCTTGGTCTCCTCCAGCTCGTTACAGAACATGTCCCTGAAGTAGCCGCTGCAGGACGACAGGACAGCGCGGTGGCAGGGGATCTCCTTCCCCTCAGCTACCAACGTTACATCCATCAGATGCTTCTTACTCTTCAACTCCTGTAACCCTTTCAAAACTTCCGCGGGATGACCGTCGTAAACAAACTCATAATAGGCAATCTCAACTCCTCTGGCCATGGCTGCAGGGGAAAAGAGAAAGGGAGTGTCAGCAAGCATGTCAAGGTGTATCTTTCACTATTCTTCTCACTGTTACTAAATCTACTTATACACAAGTTTGGATGCTTTGCCAAGTTTTGTCAACATTTATCAATGAAAGTCTCCATAGATTTAGAATGAGTCTTAAATGAAGATTTAACTTCAATAAGTTTTTAAAAAATGAACTCTTGCATGCACATAAAGCAATACCATTTGACAGCCTTGAAGCTTTCCAGGTCCAAGCTTGTTCCCAACAGTGTAGGCTCATTCACTTTAACATAGTCATCTGCTGCCACAAAGCTGATGTGTTGCGGTACATGGTGGTTATGGCAGCTAAAGAAAACCAGATGCAGGGAACTGGATGCCTCATCTACACTTTGGCAGCTGAATTAGACCATCATGACTGTTTATCAAATTCATATTTGACTAAATCACCCAGAATCCCTGAGGTATATTCAAATGTAGAGTTGCCACAGTAGACTGGTCAGTGCATACTGTAAGTTAATTAGTTGTTATTAGCTCTAATTGATGAATGGAATTGAATTGTGTCAAAAGGTCAAATTTTTTCAAGAAAAAGTTTTTAAGAAATAATGCAGTGAAAATGTGCATGTGTAGATATGCTGTTGCTAATGCAGAGGTGGCAAGACCTACTGATATGTAGTTACTATTAAATTACATCCTTTCTTTGTTAAACATACAAAAACAGCCTAGTCATAAAACTTGTAAGGTTCGAAGATTACCTTAATGCAGCTTTGTGATCTTTGAACTTGGAAGAATTTAGTCTGACATGTTCCTTTACACAGTGTTTGTCCTAACTTTCCTTCCATAGTCTGTTCTGCCCAGCGCCCATGTCGGACAGCGTAATCAGTCCCAAGGCCTACAATATTTATGGTTGGACTCAATACTATCATTATCAGTACCACACAGGCTATATACACTTCAGCCTTGCTATATATCCTCAGTCCCAACATCCTTTCTCTGCTCACAAAGCCAGCAATGCTGGGTTAAAGTTTGGCAAATTTTTCTCATGCCAATCATTTAACACAGTTGGAGAAAGAAATGTGCTGCATTTGGGAATGCTGTTAAAAGTTGTCAGGTGTGGTGTACTTTTGCACTGAATAGACTATAGGTGGCACCTGTAGTGTAGTATTTAGCGATTCTGTCTCTGTACTGTTTCATTGTGGGTAAGAATCCTGGCCAAACCGCGGGTGGTCAGATCCCTGATTAGCAAGTCACGTGAGGGGTTGCAAGTTTCTCAGATAGGACATTAACTATACTATGTTCAAAGAGAGTCACCCCTCAAGCATGTAACAGAGTCCACCACATTTATCAATAATAGTGGGGTCCACCCCAGTGTGAGTGGATCAAATCAATCAGTCTGAATTAGTAGGTTGTACTTGTCAGTACAGGCCTGGCTGTTTACTCAGTATGCATTGTAAACAAAGCAAAAACACAGGGGTCCCAGATTATAAAGACACACCAGTTCATTGTCTAGGCTCTCAGATTAACTCACATCATTTGTTTCAAGTTTTTAAAAAAAACTGCACCTGACTGATAAAAGTCAAAATGCCTTAACTTGTCCAAAAAAAATTCATATGTTAATTCATGGATAAACATGTCAGCATTTATTGTTTAACATGATAAGTCAACCTAGCAGCTCCTCTGCAGTATAGTAGTACTTCCTGCTTTTTTTGTTGCCTTCCAACCCCAGTTGTTGTTGTTTTCAGTTAAACTTTGCCAAAAAAGAAATCAAACTTAAGTAGCCTAAAACTGATTTACAATGTTGCTGAAAGAGGTTTGATGCATTTATGAATGCTTACGTGACAACTATGATGTGCAATTGCACTGAAAAAGGGTCCTGGATTTGAAGCATGGCTTCTGTTCAGAATGATTAGTTTGGTCATGAAATTGACATTATTTGGGCCACTTTTAAGATTTTAAGTATTAAAGATTTTGCACTACAGACATACATGTATGTGTGCTACTTTGAAAACTGCAAGAATTTTCTTATCAGAACTGGCTGAAAAGTGATTGCAAGAATCAATCTATACACAGTTGATAAGGCAATACGATTTCAATTTCAGGAAAACCAGTTACATAACTGCACCTCTCTGAGTTTAGCATTAGCTTGACTGGATTCTAATACATCATTTGAACTGAGAAAGCAACTTCTGATTCCACCTTTATTTGACTTATCTGCTGTTGCTATATTTATACTAAGGCAGCTCATAAAAGGCGTTCAGGCTTGTGTTTCTGATAGCTGCATAAAAGGCTTATCCACCCACACAGCTCACTGGTAAGTATGCCTATCTTCAGTTTAGGTTAAGGGTGTCCTTCCCAGAGGCGCTCCACAGTGTGTGGGCGGGTAGCGCATCAGCAAAGCCTCCCTGAACTTGAGTAACCTGCGCTCCGTCCTTTCATGCACTGTGGCAGTTCACTGATTCCAACTGTCAACTCCATTTTGAAGCACATTACTTTTGTTGTGTTGATAATACGAGTCGTAATGCCCACCCACGATCTTTTCTCACCATGTCTCAACTTGACCTTTTCCTGTCTCCCTTCCCTTGGCATGTACATACCAATATCGCGCAGGGATGCCAAACAAAGCACCTGGCATATTCAACATGACAGGAGTGCAGGCAGAGTTGACATGATCCTCACAATGTATCCAAATGGACCTTAACCAGATTTTCCACACGTCACTTCATCCTGTTAGCAATCCTGATGATGTTGTGGCTATGGTTTTTTGGAGGCATTTACAGAAACAGTTGTTTCTAGATACATGGGTTCTCGCCAATATCCATCATTCCAACTGGCAACAATGACCAAAAATTCTTTCTGAAATCTTCCCAGACAAAAATGGATGTTTTATAATGAGGAAAACATTAAGATTAGGTTTCAAATTAGTAACACCAGGACATTGTGTGTCTGCAGCTAAAAACAAATTCGAAATGGTTCCAATACTGTTTTAATGTCTCATTAGCTCATTCCGGTAAACAGCCTCACAGCTGAGGTGTCTCAAGCTCATTAAAGACTGAGGGGCTAGCAAGCCCTCCCTGTAAAATATACCCTGCTACGTAATGGAAACAATGTAATTTGCTGCCTTATGTGCCACCAAGCCTCAGGGACTGACCTACTGCCTCATTCCAAACTCAAAATGAACAGCCCTGAAATTAAAGCAAATCAATGAAATGGAGAGGAAAAGCAATAGCTGTATATAGGTACTACCACCCAGACAAGATAAAGGTTTCAAATCCAATACTCCATACTTAGTCTGAAGTAAATTTGGATTATTGGAATTGTAAGGGGGAAGACACTTTGTAGCAACCGAAAACAAAAGTCTGGTCCTGTAAGTACCTTAGTCACTGGTCCTATTGACACATACTTGCTCTGTAGGGTGACGTATTCTTGCTGTTTTGTATAGTAAGTAGATACCTTAAACTTTAATGTGCTCAGAGCATTTACCATGGGACAGAAAGCTTGACACTCCCACCAAAAGACAGAGTGCAGCCCCAACCACAAACATGCAGGTAGGATCAAGGATTTGGATGTCTCTCTCTGGATCATATTAGAAAGTACATATTTGGGAAATAGGTTCTTTGGGCATGGCCTCCCACCATGTATCCCCTGCACAAAATGAGGCACAGGAAAGTTTTCAGTCCAACTCATCACGTTGCGTGTAAACGGAATAGCCCTAAGACATTAACAGATGGGACACCTGCTACCAGGATTACAGAACGGCAATCCGTATGGCTACCAGCATTTCAGCACCACAAACAGGGCCCATCAATCTACATACTGTAATGTCAGATAAAGGGTGCTTATCTAGATGGACCAGCAATATGCAACAAGATCTGGTCTGTGGGATTCTACAATAGTACCGCTATTAGGAAGGACCATAAATGATCGGGGGGAGGACAGATGAGAGAAGAAATTTACCAGGAAAACAGAGAACATTGTATCTGGAAGTTAATGGGGGAGAAAGACCGGAAGAAGGGGGAAACTTACACAAGCTGTTAGCCCATGAAACAAGTGGTTCACACCAGACTCCCACTTAATTTCTTTTCTTTTTTTAAAATCTGAATTAGCTACATGTAGGTAGGAAAGTTTTTTGAATAAATGAAATAAATAAAAAGATTTGCAAGATATGCCTTAAAGCTTTCCATTGCTGTTATAATGCTATCAATCGTTTTATTAATTGACATTTTTGTACTTCTCATTAGCCTACATTCAAGAATACCTGATCATTGCATCTAAATGCAGCAAACCTTACATTTAAAATGTGATTCAAAATAAGAAGAAAGTAACAGCTACCCCTCCCCAATTTTATGTTATTTTTGAAGTGTGTAGGAATTTTACCATATCTCTTCCATCACTCTGAAGTAGCTGTTTTGCTGCACAACCTGAATTGCGTATGGAGATAGGTTGCAAGGACAAGGTTAAAGAGTAGTCAACACTCTACTTCTGTCCTTATCTTTGACATTTAGGCAACAAAACATACTTGTTTTATGCAAGAAACTTTGTGGGAAGTATCCAAAGGACTCTTCCATAACATAACTGCATGTCAGTTTCATTTCCATCTTTACAGAAAAACAAAGGATTGCTGTTGTTTACTGTCTTTCAGGGGAAAGCACTAGCTTAATAGCAATCTTACTTTCAGCACTAAGGACTGTTTAGTTAATCTGTATTACTAACTGCTAATCAAAAACACTTGTGTGCAACAAGACAATTTAGCTATTAAGGTCGCATGTTTTGGCTTCTTGTATGTCACAATCATAGCCATATCTATTAAATTTAGCACTGTACTCAGATTGCCAGTGAACACTCAAATGG
>LZCU01035810.1:4744-15883 GCA_001663935.1 Asymmetron lucayanum | reverse complement strand
TGCCCGGTCAGGCACGGTTTGGGACGAGGCACGGTTCTGGATACAACAGTGGGTCATACTCAACAAACAGCACCTGAAAAATATACACAGCAAAGTCACCAATATGCAAATCACATATATGCAAATGAGGTAGATTTAGATAAGATAGTGTTAGCCTATACTATTGGCGAATTGTGTGAACCACTCAGAGAAGTGCTCCATTGGTGCACGGTATCTGGGTGGGTCATACTCAATGGATAGGACCTGAAAAATATACACAGCAAAGTCACAAATATGCAAATCACATATATGCAAATGAGATAGATTTAGATAAGATAGTGTTAGGCTATACAATTGGCGAATTGTGTGAACCACTCAGAGAAGTGCTCCATTGGTGCAGAGTATCTGGGTGGGTCATACTCAACAAACAGTACCTGGAAAATGTACACTGCAAAGTCACAAATATGCAAATCACAAATATGCAAATGATGTAGATTTAATGTGGATGAACCTAATTTACATAAGGCAGTGTTAGGCTATAATGTTGGCAAATTGTCTGAACCACTCAGATTATTTGTACTCAGCAAACAGTAGTTGGGAAATGAATCTAGCATAGTCACACATAACCAGATGAGGTATACAATATTTGTATGAACCTCATTTGCATAAAGTGATCATCAAGCCAGATCATCAGCATACTGCAAAAAATCATTCAGAGCTTCATTGGTGCAGGGTGCCTACTAGGAGGGTCATACTCAACAAGCACCACAATTGAAAACATAGGTCAAGCACAGCAACAAATATGTCTTGAATAATTTGCCTAATAGTATGCTTCATTTGTGTAAAACCATGTTCAGCATTGCCGGTTTGTTTTGATGGTTGTTGACTTTTGGTAAGTTATAATATTTTTTAAACCATGGTAGAAAGCATAGCTTTTTGCATCAGAATTTTTGCTTTACACATGTATGTGCAATGATCTGAAATAAGAAAAGACACAGACAACAAAAGGCAGAGAGGCATAAACGACAGAAACAATTATGTTGTAAGAATGTCAGCAGGCAGATATACACATGTAAGTTGGAAAAAGTTAAAAGTTTCATTGGCTAATGTTATATACCTGCCTGTAAGAAGACTACTTTTCTTCAGGAATGGAATGGAGATAGGAAAGTCACCTTGAAGATGCAGAATAAAAAGATGAATGCTTAATATTGTCACCAAGATGGCAACAGAAATGGAATAGAAGGCAAGGGAAAGCAACAAAGTTGAAACAGAATGTGACACACAGTTTGTGACTAGTTTCAGAAAAAGAGAGGAAAGTTAATATGAAGATACAAAAGCTGACACCAGATGACTAGTTAGGGAAATCATGTAAATTCGGAAGTTAACTTACCTTCCATGGAACATACTTGTCAAAGACAGGGAAGCGTTTCTTCTTGGTGCCGAAGTAGGGGGACTGTCTGGCCGCGATGTGTAATACAGCACCTGTCTGTGTGGTTTGAACTCCCTCAACCTCACCACTCTCTGTAACAGAATACATCCACAAGTCATGTTTTATATCCTTTTCACTAGATATCATTCATTACAGTCTCATTACAGTGGTGCGGGAGTTTGGGGACTGTCTAGCCACGACTTGAAGCTGTGCACCTGCCTGCTGCATCTTAACTCCCTTAACCTCCCCACTTTCTGTAACACAGTGTTTTCATATGTAGGGAAAAACCTTGCAAATGTTCTGTGCAATGAGGTTTTGGTCCCTACAAAAGCTAACATGTGGCTCCAATGCCAGTTTCATGCACCCAGTTGTGGTGATTTCATAATGATAATGTCTGTAAAACTGCCCCTGTCTCAACTGTCAACCATTAAAAGTTAGCACAAGCTGTCGGGTGTTACCAGGCTGAGCATGTTTAGGGTAAGTATGTAGTGAGTGGTGTAATAGAGTAACACATTATTGCAGGCAGAACTTCACACGACACAGTTTTGGGGCCAGTTTCTATAAAATTTACTATAGTAAACCACCTTCCTCCTTCAGGAGATGTTTGATGGTCTCCAGGGTCAGGAGTGACTTAGGTTTAATGGCAACGGTTACCATAACAGTTGCCATTGCTGTACTGACTTAGGAACAGCTAAGTTACGTAGCAACATTTTCCATAGCAACAGTTGCCATGGTAACCCACCTTTCTTCACAAGGAGATGTTTGATGGTTTCCAGGGTGAGCATACTCTCCATAGTAACTAATACATACAGCTTACACAGCAACAGTCTCCATACAACAGTTTCACAGTAACAGTTGCTATGACAAATAAATAAGGGCTCAAACAACACACCTTTCTTCATGAGGAGATGTTTGATGGTCTCCAGGGTGAGCATGCTCTCCTGCATCATTTTCTCCACCTTCACCACGCGGTCGTGGAGACGCTCGTGTCTGCGAAGGACTCGCACGTCGAGACGGGACAGGTCCTCACTTACCTGCTCATAACTAGGGAGGAAATAGAAATGAGTTATGATCCTGATGGAAAGGGGGTACCACATGGACTTAGGCCACACAGCCGCGACCCTAACAGATAAAGAGGGGTGGTTGTGGAGCCGCTCGTGTCTCCTCAGGACTCGAACATCCAGCCTGGAGAGGTCCTCGCTTACCTGCTCATAACTGGCATGGGGAGGAGGGAAGGCAGAAACAGAAGTACCTTTTAATCATCATAGAGTGTACATTACTAAAAAACTTCCAAAAGTGCAAGTGAAAAACATTCCTGCAGCCCCTTCCAACATGGGAAAAAACAAAAAAATGTTAATTAAAACAGAAAATGTAGACATTCAAAGATCTGAACAAGAAACAGCTACCATCTTATTGGCTTGTTTTGAATTTTAATTTATTGGACAGACAGGATCGGACTTTTCTGAACATATCATTACCTCTACATCTATCAACAGCCCCAACATTCTCCCTTTACCCTAAACCCTAGCGGTTGCCCCTGCCAATGCTCTAACCCTATTCGTATTCCTCTTCCTTACCCTAGCCCTATCAATAGTCCTTACCATAAGTTAGTATAGCCTCTAGCTAAAAAATGTACTACAATTTCCCCATGCCTACCTCAGATCCTAATACAAGCAATAAGCAAATGCCAAGCCCCAACCCCGGGGTTTTTAACCTAAACACAATCACCCAACCAACAACATGACTTACACTTCTGCCTGAGTCATCTGGTTTCCTTCCTGCACAGCCTTCTTCCTCTCCTGACAGTTATAGCTGTGAGCGCAGGACTTCCAGAAGCTGTACCTCTCCTCATCCACCTCTGGACTGTCCACTGTGTCCACTCCTGCATCCGCCATGTCCAGGTTTGAGTGGCTTTTTTCCCCATATGTCACACGGACCTGTGGGAAAATGTGGAGCATGTTAGACCAGAAGCAGTACCTCTAGATCTCCTCGTCCACTTCAGGACTATCCACCACATCCTTACCGCCATCCGCCATGTCCAGGTTAGAGTGACTTTTTTCCCCATTTGTCACACAGACCTGAGCAAAAAAACACCACATATTAGACCAGAAACTGTATCATTCTGTTCTCATCCCTAGCCTCTCTCCATTGTACACCAGTCCTGTGCATTGCATCCATGATCCTCAATCTACCATGTCCAGGTTAGAGTGAGTCACGTCACCCAGATCTGTAAGAATACAATGTGGAGCAAGTGTTAGACCAGAAGCTGTTACAGTACCTCTCCTCATCCACCTCAGGACTGTCCACAACATCCTTACCCCCATCCGCCATGTCCAGGTTTGAGTGGCTCTTCTCACCATATGTCACCCTGACCTGTGGAAAAGCATGCCGCATATAAGACCATAAACTGTATCTGTTCTCATTCCTAGCCTCTCTCCATTGTACACTTGTACACTGCATCCATATTACTCTAAATACTATGTCCTTTTTAATTAAAAACCATTGAAAGCACCAACCTTTGTGACGACACTTGATACACTAGCACATGTATCGCCCCAGCTTGTAGATATAGTTAAACACCACCAGTAGAGAGTGTGTGTAACTGTGAGAATGTGTGAGAACATGTAACGTTACGTGTTTGTCAGAGTGTGTGTGCGTGTATGCTCCTGCTAACCTTTGTGACAACGCGGCACTTGAGGCACCAGCACATGTATCTGCCCAGCTTGTAGATATAGTGGATCACCACCAGTGGTGAGAGTCGGTTTGACTGTGAGAATGTGTGAGAACAGGTAATGTGTCTGTGACAATGCGTGAGTGTGCGGCTATGTTCTAACCTTCAGTTGGTAACAATGCGACACTTGAGGCACCAGCACATGTATCGGCCCAGCTTGTAGATGTAGTGGAACACCACCAGCGGTGACAGTGTGTGTACGAGTGTTTGTGTTTTTGTGCATAATGTACTTCATGACTTGTATGTATGAGCATGTATGTGTGTAAGTGGGTGAAAAATTAATGCTCTTACTAACCTTTGTGACAATACGGCACTTGAGACACCAGCACATGTACCGCCCCAATTTGTAGATGTAATGGAACACCACCAGCGGTGGCGGCAGAGGGTCCCGGCGGTCCAGATCCACGATCAGCTTGTATCGCTGGTACATCCAGATTTCACGGGACTCCCCACGTACTCTCTGGTACGTGTCACTGCAGAGAAAGAAAGATACGTCACCATCATTCTATTTTACAGTACTGTACTATAAAGTTTCACTGAGCTACGCACGAGCCCAAACTTTGTGTGCAATTAAGTTGCTGCCCAATAGACGAATTCAGTCGACACAGACTGCTTACATCAAAGGAGGGATTTTGCTCACAAACTTTCTATGCCATTGGCCACTTCCGTTATCAACAGTATGTCCTTGAACGTCATTCCCGGAACGTGGAAGAAGCCGGTGTTTGAACAAGTCAGAAACCGACTACCGACAACGTACACTGCAACTTTTGATGTGATATGTGCAGGTGCCGTGCTGCCCATCATAATAAGCAGATACCCACTAGACCCAGGGCATGGTTGGGTACGTTCCGAAAGAGTCTTGAAAAATTGCTATGTCCTGCTTGTTAGTAAAATATTGCTCTTCTCCTCTCCTGTTTCTTCCACATTCGAGGAATGACGTTCGAAGATCTGCTGTTCATGAAAGTGAGCGATGACATTGACAGTTTTTGAGTGAATTCCCTCCTATGATGTAAAAAGTTTGCATGGATCAAAGTCATCTACATGACTTTGTATTTCTGAAGTAGAATTCTGAATCATGGTGTCAGGAATCAAATCTGATGCTACCCCATTCCCCATATAAGTAGGGAGTGTAGTCCAACAGAACAATGCTATAAAAATGGTGACAAGTTGGAGTGCCTTTTGTTACTTGATTTAAAATTAATAGATTCTGTTTTCAAATTGATGTAAATGCCTCTCACCCCCAAAATGACAAAAGGATTAAACCTTTAGTACTATTTCTCCACACTTGACTGATTAATAAAGAAATTACAACTTGATAGTACATCTAGAATGACAGAAAAACCAAAACCCCAGTGATTCAGTTCCGAGACTGGTGTCTCGCCAGACTAGAGCATTCCTTGACAAAGATTCACAGGCCTGGGATTGAATGGTTTGGTATGTGTACATTAAAATAGTCACAGTCAGACTGTACAATGAATCCTCCATTATTCTCTTGTCCTCATGCATTTACTGTGAATGAGCATAATTTATTTTGCTGCTGCCAGGGAAGATTATATATCCATAGTTCAGTTCATATATATTGACACTATATTAATATTAATTAAATATTAATACTGATTACATATTAATACTAATATTAATAATGGAATGTGCAACTTACTTGAACATGGCGAAGAGCACAGTTAGTAGGCCGAACCGCACACAGATCAGGTAGAAGCTCAGCGAGATGTAGAGATACCAGTGGCCCTCGCACGCATCGGATGTTTCTGGGCAGAAAGAACAACAAAGTGTCATGTCACAGCCACTTACTTGAACATAGCGAAGAGGACAGTTCGGAGGCTGAATCTGACGCAGATAAGGTAGAAACTGAGGGAGATGTAGAGGAGCCAGTGGCCCTCACAGGCATCAGAGGTTTCTGGAGAGGGGGATAAATACATGGAGAAGGGATAGATACATGGAGAGGGGGAGGAATACAAGGAGAGGGGGAGGAATATATTGTTTCATTATCTATAGGAAATCAATGAAAGACCTCATAATTAAAGCCTATTCTCTTAGGAGGCTGTTGTTTGCTAAATTAAATACATTGTAAGCTTTAAGAATTGTAGACTCGAGGTACCAGTGCCCCTCACAGGTATCAGATGTTTCTAGACAGGGGAAGAAAGTACAATATGAGTATGGTGAGCATCATTATGCAATGAAAATCTGCAAACGTACATATGAAAATCTGCAAACGTATCCTCAAATATGGTACGTAATTGACAATTTCTTGTGATATGAGATTTAATATATTCTTGCTGTCTTACGTCCTTTAGTGGTTAGTGAAAACAAAGCGTGTTCGTTTAATATTGATTGATGTTTGTAAACATGTCTGGCAATTCGGCTCTACGGCCGCGACAAGACTGTCCTTTTGAGAAGTGAAAATAAACCATTCTACAATGAAGCTACTTCAATGATGGAAAACCTTACAGCTTTGACAGGAAGTCTGGTTTATACAACATTGTACAGGAAACAAAGTCCATCCATACCTGAGGGGCATGTTGGCTGGGTGATTTGGGGTAAACGCCATAAAAAAGAAGCAAAACAAAGTCCATCCATTGAACATAATCTTCGTTGATACACAACCCTATTTTTATTGACATTTCAACGACTTGACTCTGTTGTCTTCATCAGCACATTCAGTGTTATGTTTCTATACATTGTAAGTGTAAAGCAAACTTGATCTATTGTGACGAAATAACTGATGAAGACGACATAGTCAAGTTGTCGAAACATTTGTTAAGAATAAATTTAAATATAGGGTTGTGTATCAACGAAGATTATGTTCAATTGACTTTAATAACCTGATGAAACAAAAGACCATCTATACCTGTGGGGCATGTTGGCTGGGTGATTTCAGGTAAGCACAACAACAACAACAACAACAAAAAAGTCCATCCGTATCCATACCTGCGGGGCATGTTGGCTGGGTGACATTTGGCATGCGCCAAGTGGGAGCTTGTTCAGGGGGTGGCACCACCACAAGTCCCTCACAGTCACCTGGGCATACAAGTACTGGTGTTACAAGACAAGTTACCTCAAAACACAACATGCAACACATGTAGTACATGAATTACCCTAAGGCTTTTGTTTTGTTAAATGATATGGAAAATGATGGAATGAGATACATTGCAAACCTATTATCGGTCTACACAAATGTACATGTGCATGTATATCATTGCCTTAGCTTCAGTTAAAGAAGCTCTCAAATAGGAGACTAAATGTAAGTTCCACATTTGAGGAAAGCCACACCTCTGGATTGTAAACGAACACAACATATTTATTGACAAGAGTCCATTCTGGTGTGTGTGGATCAAACAAATCAGTCCAGATATGCTGCTTGTACCCTTCAGTACAATGCTGGTGTGTTATAGTTGAGATAGTTCACCATGTGAACAAACAAACCTTCCAAGTATCTGAAGGGAGTGAGCCACACATGCAGCCAGGGTCTCCAGACCAGCATCTCCACAACATCGCTGTCCAGCTGGTGAAATGGCTGCAGTAGAATCTGGGACACCACGCCGTGGATGCACATGAACACGATAAGCAGCCGGAAGAACACAAACAGGTCGATCTGGATCTGAAAGGAAGAGAAAAAAAATGTGATCAAAAACAAGCTGCAGCAAGACCTGAGAGACCACAACCTGAAAGCACATGAACCAGCAGCCATAAAAGTTGATCTGGACCTGGAAAACAAACATAGGAGATCTGGATCTACATGGTTGTATGATCACACTCAGGCTGGAGTAGGATCTGGGACACCACACCATGGATGCACATGAACACGATCAGCAACCGGAAAAACACAAACAGGTCGATCTGGATCTGAAAAAAAAAGAACAACATGGATCACATGATTGTCATCTGGATCTGAAACAACAGACACATGAGATCTGGATCTATGATCACACAGGCTGCAGTAGGATCTGGGACATCACACCGTGGATGCACATAAACACGATAAGCAGCCGGAAAAACACAAACAGGTCGATCTGGATCTGAAAAAAAAAAGGCAAAACATGGTTGAAAAACATTAAGAGTTAATAAGAGGATACAAGTCATATGTGATGTTACTGTATCACTGAACATTTGCCCAAAGTAGAGGCATTGTTCACTCACTCACTCACTGGGTCGAGCTTCCCTCGGAACAATAGATTGCTGCCTTTCCATTTCTTATTCTGAAATTGGCTGAATAACAGCTTTTATGCCTGCAGTGAATTCATAAATACTGTCAGAGATATCAGCCGTAGAATCATGTTGAGGCTCTATACCTATAGCTACAATTTAATCAGTTTATCTTAATTGGCCAAAATAACAACAGATACAACTTATAACTGATCAAACACTACACAATATTACATGTAGATAAACATTTTTTTTTTACATCAGCCTTCGAACAGCATTGACTGCTGAACTACTGATGGTAGACAGGGCACTGTCATTATGCCCCGACTTGGAGGAAGAATTAATATCACATTTGGATTAACTACATATCAGTCTGTAGGTCAGAAACAGTCCTCACCATTTTCCTGAGCATGACCAGCCTGGGTCCAAGTGAAAGACTGTTGGGCGCAAACACGTAGAGCAGACGCAGGAAGAAGAAGAACACCATGATGGCGAGCAACAGTTTGGCGTCCTGAACTTCGACGAACCCCGTCCGAGTTCCGACAACCTTCACGAGAAAGTGCGTCACCCAGAAACCAACGAGGAGGAAGGTTTCGACGTATGTCCAGAAGTTGCGCTGACTTGACGAATGGTGGAACATCTGGAATAACAGCAATAAATATAGTCCAAACTACTGTGACGTTTGTACAAAAAAATGTACTAAGTATTGTCAAATGAATGGAATATTAATGGAACTTCAAGCAGCATTGATCTTGCAAGAGATTAATTGGGCTGAAGACTTGTCAGAAGTTTTCTAGCAATAGTAGCTGTTATGCAAAGTTTACCCTAGGATGCAAATTACAACTTCAATAATTGCATGTACTTGGAGAAAATAATGGGCAATCCATACTATTATAATTTATTATCAGTGTCAAGGGAGAAAAAGGCAGAAGCTTGTAGTCTCCCCGCTAATTTAGCTGACCACAATGGGGTCAACCCAGTACTCTTTTCAGCAAGTACTAGTGTCGTAGGTTCCCAAACAACCCACAAACATTGGATATTAAACTTTGTGTGCCATCCAAAGGCACATTGTGTTACAGTAACAGTAATGATTTGTTCAACAGAGGTCCTCCTCACCTCAGCATCCCTGTATATTGTGCGTAACAGCTCAACGATGGACGTTGTCATCCACAGGCTGATCGTGATGTCCAACCAGGTACTTCCACAGCCGGGGAGGAGCCCAGACAGGGATAGCAGCAACAGAAATATCATGTAGCACAGCTGTGGCACAAATAACAAGGAACAAGCTTGTCATTTTGAATTCAGAAACTTGTAGTCCAGAACATTTGAATGCACCAGATCTTGAAAGCTCAACTTCTTGGTACAACAATAGCTGAATCAGATGTAACAATAGGAAAGTCTTCCTTAACATTTGAAATTATACAGCTGCAATATTCCCTCTCACAGCTTATAAGGGCTGGGGCTTGAGTTTGGGTAGGGATGAGATTTTGCAATTTGGGATTGTTTTGGCATCAGGGTGGGGTTCAGATTGGGGCTGGGGATATGGTAAGGGGTTTGGGGTTGGTGTAAGTGTTGGGGTTTAGAGTGAAAACAAATACAGCCAAACCTACCACATGAGCCCAGTACTTGGTGATGGGTGCGGTCCACAGTGCCTTGACTCTTCGGCAGAAGTTCAGCATACACAGGCTCAATGTGCAGCTGCAGCTGTACCCAGTACAGTACCTGCACGAAGTTTCGCATCCCTCCTCTAGCTGTCTGTCAAAGTACTGGTATGTCTGAGGAAAGCAAAATTGTACATGAAAATTAATCATAAGAATTCACAGAATTCCTCTAACTTGCATTCCTCTTGAAGCTGTATATCTAAGTACTCAAATATCTGGGGCCAAGATGTTTACTAATTTGTTTATGATCGGTTCTATGTAATGTTCTGTACACAGCAGTTCAATGTACAGCAGCAATGACACAACCCTCTTCTAGCTGTCTCTCCAAGTCTGGTGCATGGTAAAATCAAACATCTCACACATGCAAGTACAATGTAGTAATATGTCTGAGACCTGGGCATGGGATGTCGGAATGGGGAGAGCCGACCTGCTCACTCCGGCCCAATCACAAAAGCTCCGCAAACAGAAATTCCGCAAACGTGCTTGCAATACCATTTGCAAAAACTCCGTAAATGATCGCAAGCCAGTGAGATAGGGGCTTAAGTCTGCAGGGAAAATATGGTAGCTCGTGCTTTTTTTGTGGCATAAATGTACAATTAAAGGTATAATCATGAGAGACATCTTACAGGGTTGAGGTGCACATTGTTGTGCAGACCACTCTGATGGCTGCCTCTGACAATCTCCCTTTTCTTTCCTGATTTCTGGTCTTCTGTGTCAGGTCGAAGGAAACGGAAGTCAATGAAGAAGAACATGGGGACGATCAGGAAGGCACTGAGCAGGATCTGGAATAAAAATAAGACATCTGTAAGTTTTGATCATTCTGCTACACAGATTTGATAGAGGGAAAATTTACTAAACCTATGCAAAAGTGTTGTGCAGTACGGCATTAATCCCTGAAATATCCATAAGGCTGTAGTGCCAGCTTTAAGTGCAATATACTGACAAAGTGAACTGAACTGCCTTACTGATTGCATGCCAATTGTGGTTGTTGAAATGCCAAACCCCCAACTGTAGTTAAACACAACTAGTGGTACATGTATGACCCAGAGGGAACAACGTTAATGCCACATTACTCCTACATGTGCCAGACTAATTTCCAAGCTATGCCACACTACTGCTGCATTACACACCACTTTTGCTAGGGTGAATATGATGGGCCATTCAAGCTTGATCAATCG
>LZCU01035150.1:0-10268 GCA_001663935.1 Asymmetron lucayanum | reverse complement strand
CCTTGAAGTTTCATCATAGGCAGAAACCACCTGTCTATAGTGACCATAATAAAATTTTTACTCAGCCCACATAAGTTTGAGCAGTACGGGACTACGGGTTAGCCTCAATTGAGCCACATCCATCGCACAACAGATTTACGGTCTTCACCGAAACCAGATATTAGTCTCCAGTCAGATCCGCTGGAGGAAAAAGGGTAGAATTTGGCCATAAATAGGGAGAAACAGGTTGCCATTGGATTTCAATCAGTCTACTTTTAGTATTACGGTCCGGGTCAATTCACTCCCTGTCCTAACTTGGCCAAAGTCCATTGTACAGGCAAATTCTTACTACGGTATTCAGCCTGCCGGGAGTCTGGTAGAGGCTAGAAGATAGAGAAACTCTTCGGACCCAGTCAACCCAAGATGACACACAATGTTAGAACACTACGGACTTCACCCCGCAAATTACAATAACGGGCTATGTAATGGTTTACAGGATGCAAAGAAACACTCCAAGCAAACATAAAACGACATCCATGATTAAACAACTAAAGCCGTGATAAATCATATCTACATAAATCTAAAATATAACAATGAAGGCGAGCAAAGTGAAATGTTGACATCTTGTTTGTCATACATACACAAAATATCGTTCTTCCGTTGATAAGACTGTTGTCTCTTATGAATAAGCTACTAGTACCATGGCCGGTATCTCATTCTTATCGTGAAGTTTTGAAGCAAAATTGTGGTCCCGCATTGCACAGTTGATTCTTTAACGGAACGTCACATTATCTACTTCGCAGTAAAAGTACAACATGAAAGGAAAACATCCTTGATCGTTCTCACCTTATAAAAATGATGATTAGAGGCAATAGTTGATAAGTGGCAAGTGTTCTAATGCCAATCAATTAACCAATGTCAATCACAATGCAGAAATACATCACCCCTACTGTATACAATCTGACTGGCTCTGCGTCAGTCAGTTTATTTTCAAACGATTCCTAAATTTTAGGACTGTATGGAGAAGTGGTCCGCAAGACTTAAAATTTAAAAGTATCAATTTTATGCAATGAAATTTAATAATTATAAATCGTATACAATAAAGTTTAATGAGGGAACAAAAAACGTAAAGTGGTAAAAACAAAGCATTATTTTAGGCCATCAATGGCATTGTGGTTGAGCGTGGAACAGGGAACAGGTAGAAGTGAGGCTTTCGGGACCATCCAAGTCTGGAGAAGTGACTTCTGCTATCAAAGCCTCATTTATGTCATGAATTTCATAAATCTAAGCAAACTTATGTCCCATTATTTAACATCATAGTGGTTCTCTTCATATAAAACAACAACAAAAACAACAACATAAAACTTCTATCTGCAACACAGATCTCTGATGACTATTTTCACAATTACAAAAGAGGATTTCCACAACGGAAAAATATACATAGTCAATATATAACAGAGAGACCCATGCAAACTCTACATTTTTGTTAGGCGCACCTTAATAGTGATCATCACATAATTTAATACATATTGCATAAAAATGAGGTCCATACTTCTGCCAATTTCAGTACAATAATTGTTGCAAAATGTTTTTGCAAGACCTACATGTGCCATTGATGATTTCGCATAAAGGACTGTTACAAATAAGTATAAGACTTAGTAAACCTGTCAAAAATACAGTGTATTGCTATTTCATAGAAGACTCTGCAAAATTTCTAACAAAAATCAAGAAAAACTAAAAAAAAAGAAATACTAGATACAATAGATTCACCACCATGTAAAGTGGGATGTATAAAGATTATATTATACTATTTCATGACAATATTCAATTCTTCTAAATACTACCAAATGGTTTCGGCACATTAAAAAGGACCAAACATTCCACATGTTGCAACAGCTAGCATTTCTGAAATCTTTTTTTGTTGTTTTTTTTGACAGTTTTCTGAAATCTGCTATCATCTTTGGTCGTTCTCCTTAGAGAAAACACAATAATAAACGTAAATCAATCAGTCAAGTAAAACAAATGAAATGCATCACTAAGGAGGAATAACATATTTTTTTTTGATTTGCTGTTCATCCATACTGGACCTAACGCTACTTCTCTAAGTTTGCACAGACAAGTTTACTGGCTGCACTGCTTCAACAGTGAGTTGCCACTGTGGTTGTTTCCTCTTGTGGTGACCCTGTCTATGAAGGCTTCTTGCTTGCCTTGAGAAATGACACAGGGTGAGCCTGAAATTCAGTTTCTTTGGCACGTTGTCTCACATATGGCGGTTGTACATGATTTTGAGTTGACTCATGATCAGAAGTTTCCATCAATATCAAGTGTGACAGCCATGGTGTAACAATAAACCGGCTGGTTTCTTCAACAAGCTGTTTATTAGAAGTCGTACATGTTTCACTGGAATGATGTAGACAGTTGCAGTTTCCTCCATCAGAAGAGAGGAAGTTGTTGTCACTTTTACTCATTTATTCATTTACGGATGTTTACAGTGGCCTCTTCAGTTGTGCAACACTAATTTCCAAGGGAGCCACTAATAATGCAAACAGCCTGTCTCACTGCTTCTGCTGGTTGCTTCTTTGGAATGTTGTAGATTGTTGCAATTTCCTTAATCCAATACGTGGAAGCCATTTATATATGGCTGTTATTTGTTGGCCTTTACAAGTGATGTGAACAGCCCGTCCGGCTTCTTCAGCAGGTTGTCTGGTGAGTCGTTCTCAACCACCTTCCCCTGGTCCAGAACCAGGATCCGGTCAGAGTTCAGGATGGTCGCTATCCGGTGCTACAATGACCAGATGAAAAGACTGAGTCAGAATATGAATTTTTCAGCCAGTATAATGGTCCATTGGCACGACACATCATCTTCACATTCACATGGCAATGACAGTCAACATTACATTGAATGGACTGTCACACCTTAGCCACTGAATGTCTATCAGTATCTATGCCAATGTCTACCTTCAAATCTAAAGAAACCCCTACTATATCAGAGTTCCGTTCTACAATAGCTTGATAACAAAATTATCCCATTGATTCTGGGATGATAGGACTGAAACTTGTAGTTGTGACCGCTTTGTCTTTCTGTGAATGACTCCTCTCACCAGGAGATTCAACATACATTTTAATTGGACAATTTTCGGTAAACTGACAATAATATAGCAATAAACTCACAGCAATGGTGAAAACTGTTCTGTCACTGAATGCAGTTTTGATCACATCTTGCAAGATGGCATCCTGGAAATAAGGAGGCAGCTTTTAGATTACGACTTAGCTCAGCTTACAACCAAATCACTCTGTCAAGCTAATTCAGATCCTGTCTAGTCCTTGAAACATTGTTACATTGTTAGACTACGATGTAACAAATACATCGTTCATAAAGTGCCATGCTATGGACACGGAAGTTTTAAAAAATTAAAAGAATTAAAAAAGAGACAAACCGTTTCCATGTCAATGGAAGCCGTCGCCTCGTCCATGATGAGGATGCGAGACTTCCTGACAAATGCTCGTGCCAGGCAAAACAGCTGGACAGGACAGTTTGAAAGCATTTCAGCAATTGGTCAACATGAAATTTGTCATTCAACTGCCCATGCACTATATGACCCGATACCTCCATGCAAAGGCAAAGCCACAAAAAGACAGCAGAGAAACCTGCATACAAAGCCATGACCACAGGAGGGCAGATGACAAACCCCATACATAGCCATGGCCACAGGAAGGGAGATGATAAACCCCATGCAGTGCCACAGCCACAGGAAGAAAACTGAGAAACCCCATAAATAGCTCTGGCTATAGAAAGACAGGTGACACACAAAGCCATGGCCACAGAAAGACAGCTGAGAAATCTCTGGTAGAGCCATAGCTTATACAAGAGAAACACAGCAGAGAAATCCCATGCAAAGCGCTAGCCAGTCTTCCAGTCTACTACATGACATTGTACAACACACCTGTCTCTGACCAACACTGAAATTCTCCCCTCCTTCTGTCACCATCTCATCTGAAAACAATAAAAAGGAAAAAAAATCAAAACCTGGTAATACTACTGTCTAATAGGAATGGTTGCGTCTGTCCTGATATAGTATCACTTTGGTTACCTGTAGTGACCATATCCTTTATCGGGCCATACTGTGGTTAAACTGAGATTGAAACCTGCAACCCAGTAGTCATGCTAACTCATCCAGTTTGTTTGGCAGCTATGTACAGGCAAAGGTAAAGGTAGCTCCATCCAGGTTAGCTTACAGATAAGCTAATCTTGCACTGGTCAGAACAAGAAAGATAGACAGTATGTATACTGGTTCAATGTACCAGGGAAATTCCCTTTAATAGCTCTTATCGACAAGTACAATAAACAAGTACCATGGCTAATGTCCCATCCTATTAGGACTGAAACCTTTTTCTGTAATAGTATTACAAGTCAGGTGAGTGACAACAGCCGGGGTTCGAAGCCTCAACCTCCAGGTCCGGAGGTAGGGTTGCTCCCCACTGGACGCATGCTACTTACCCAGTTTGTTTGGCAGCTCGTTGACAGTAGATTTGAGTTGTGCAATCTCCAGGGCCTTCCACAGCTCCCAGTCACTGCACTTGTCCTCTGGGTCAAGGTTAAATCTGGATAAGGGGGCGAAGCAGAAATATGCTCCCTAACTTAGTTTACCCTGTCTGAATTGCTTGCAGGTGAGGTGTCTCACAGTGTAGCACACCAGTTAAAAATGTATACTATGTACCGAATAATACTATGCTAATGTACTGAATAGGTTTGTGTGTTAATGCCCACGATACACTGAGTTATCGACTCAGGCTGATATGTCAGCTTCATGACTACAAGTACTGTTCACGCCCGCCAAGTCAAATTCCAGACTGTCTGGAATTATAGCTTGTATTCTGGTATACAGAAAATTTTAGCCTGAGTATCAAGGGAGTTAAACTTTATCGTATATCCAGCAACAAGCTGAAATTTTGACCTTCAAACATTGAACCTTCCAAATGTCCAATTTCCTGTTATTACTAACAAATCTCAGTACACTGTTCTGTCACTACATGTATATCATGACACAACATTGGCATCAACAGTACTTCACTTTATAACCTGAACAGATCAAACAGGCACTGACCTGATGGTGCCGCTGAACAGCACGGGGTCCTGAGGGATGATTGACAGGCGTGACCTCAGCAGGGTCAAGGGCACACGGCTGATGTCAACACCATCTATACAGATTTTACCTTGAAGGGAAAATGAACCAATGCTAGTTAATTTACAGTAACAGTATAGTCTGTGAAATAATTTATCATAAGTTTTAAGTATACTGTTCTTAATCACATGTTTACAGGTGAAAAGAATACTACTATTCTCTTAACATCCGAAAACCAACACATTGCAGAAAAAGTGGGATCATTTGTCTTCAAAAAAGAAGTCAAAGCCAGTAGTTTTGGAATTTATGGTAGCTTTTATTTCTTATGTCTAGTTATGTATTACTTGCTTTACTTACATCAAATCTTCTTATATTTAATTTGCAATTAGCCCTCGGGCAAGAGTTTGCAATAAACAATGACTTATAAATTCTGAAAATTGAGTTTTGCTGTCCATTCTTTTTCTGCAATAATACACCATCAGCTTTTAACTCATAGAAATCTGCATTCAAATGTCACAGTAAAAAAGGCATTGCCATAATTTCATTTGTACGAATGTACCTTCAAACAGTGGTCATTGAAAATATGATCCTTGTATACTTTTTTGTTGAAAGAAAGTTTACTAAAAGCTTTGCAATGTTACTATCATGATTAGTACCAACACAGACGAGCTTTTATGGTAAATACCTTCAAACATATCAATCATCCTGAAGAGAGCCAGTGTGAGGGAAGACTTCCCACTGCCTGTCCTGCCACAGATCCCAACCTGCAAGAGGGAACAAGAGTTAAATTGTTAAACATAGTAAAGGCACACAGATTTTTTTTTTCTTGGATATCAGACATATGGAAATAGAAAACAGACTTCAGAAGAAAAATGAGAATATAAAATGTATATCTGGCTATGTTCATTCCCTCAAACTGTGCATACCAAATTCCCCTGCAAACCTTGGTCACAGGCTGTTAACTGGGATCTCTGTTGCTCTTGTGTGATCAGCAATGAATTTGTGTGCTAAGCTGTCAGTTGTCTATACTTGGTTTGAACATGGTTTGGTCAAAGTAAGTGGAAAGGAACTAACTTTTTCCCCAGGTTTGAAGGAGGCGGTGACACTGTGGAGAACAGGGTCCAGCGTTTTGTCGTAACGAACAGAGATCCTGCCAAGCTGACTGTCAGTTGTCTGCATCCTATTATGTACTTAAGATATGGTCTACCAAAAGTTAATGGAAAGGAACTAACTTTTTCCCCTGGTTTGAAGGAGGCGGTGACACCGTGTAGAACAGGGTCCAGTGTTTTGTCATATCGGACCGAGATTTTGTCCAGCTGGACGTCTCCCCAGGCTGGCCAGTCAGTGGCAGGGATAAGGTTTCCTGAAATGAAACACAATTTTAAGAAAACTCTAGGCAGGACTTCTTAGCACCAAATGTGTATACCAGTGTAGTGACTGAACTTTGGCAATATGTTCCATTTTGTCGTAACGGACCAAGATCCTGTCCAGCTGGACGTCTCCCCAGGCTGGCCAGTCAGCAGCAGGGATAAGGTTACCTGAAAGATTCAAGAGTTTAATGAAAGCCTAGGTTTTTCACAAGGCATGGATTGTAAATCTGTGGAAAGGCAGACTAACTGTGGCAACATTTGCATCTTCCATTGCCGCGCACCTGTGAAGCTGTGTTACGCCTGATGGCGGTTATACCAGCTCAACCAATACAGATACAGATATCTGGATCATTAGTATGTTAAAGGCTCCATCCTCAAAAAGTGTTTCCAATAAATAACAATGAAAGACAGTGGGACTTTTAGATTTCATCTGTAGTACATAGTAATCAAAGATCATGTTGTAATGTATGGGAAGGATTCTCTTGCATTTGGCAATTATGATACTTTATTGTGCCTTTAGCACCATGTTGAAATGATTGGCAGAAAATTGGCTGAATTTTTCACATTGAGTGAGCCTTAAACATGTAAAATAACCTGTTCACCTATCTGCCTGTCCCTGTACTGCTCGGTGGGGATGGTGGTGTGATTCAAGTTCCCTCTATCAGTTTTCTATGGAATTGCAGGTGCATTTAAGGTGGACACTGTGAAGCATAGCTGAGGAATTGAAAGGTCTTTTACTTCTCTGTCTGTTCCTGTACTGTTTGGTGGGACAGCATTTTTCTCCCTCGCATTTTTGTTCTGGGGAGTACTTTTGTTGTTATTTTTCTGCGTATTTCATGTATGGAAAAAATAACCTGAGCATGATCTGATTCAGGTTTTACCTCTCTGCCTGTCCCTGTACTGCTCCGTGGGGATGTTGGTGTAGAAGTTGACCCTCTCCACGGCATTCATCATCATCTCCACCTCACAGTAGTTCCTCACCATCCAGTACAGATAGCTCTGCAACTGTGGGCACAAGACAAGGTTCAAAATACCACCTGAGTGCATATACACCTTAGTGCAGGTAAAATGGAGCTGTGCAGGTATTTCTGGTGTGTTATATTGCTGAAGGTCGGATACAATACAGATACAGGTAAGGATTTCTGACCTGCATCTATCCTGCACTGGCAGTGGGTCACATGCAGTCCATTCACTAAATAAATGTCTTTCTGTACTGATTATTACTTCCTCTCAAATGTCAAATAAAGAATCACTGGTTTTTAAGTAGTGTTCTGTGTACTTGATGAAATTGTTCGTTTGAAGTTTGTGTGGTGCAGGTAATTTTGAATGTTACCTACAACAGCGCAGGTACATGTGTTTCCCCCAAAAAAGTAGTTTGAAGCCTGTAAGATTTTGGGGAAAAAACATTTTGGCTCTAAAGCTTTTTGAAAACTTTAGAGGTTGACAATGAAACACATGTCCTGCATATCATCTACTAGGAAGGCATGGCACCTTAAAAAGACCTGGCAAAAAAAAAGACAAATTGAAAGCAAAAGAATGAATACAACACATGGCAGTGTGAATATAAAAAGAGAACGGCGGTAAAACAGTGTATTCACCCACTTTGTGGTGCAAATATAATTATAGTAACACTTACATTGAGTGCATATGTAATGGAAAGTCCAACCATCCCAGAAGACACTGCACCGAACATGGAAGCGATCATGGACGACAGACCAGCAACAAACACTATGACTCCACCCATGTATCCCTGAAAGTACAAAACAACATCATTTAGCACATTCAATAAATCACATTAAAATACCAGAATAATTCTGCCAGCACTATAAGGACATGAATTTAACCTCCATTCATATAATACAACCAGGAGACATAAATTCACCACCATAGAAAAGTAGTTTTCAAACAGATAAAACTCTGATACAACAACTACATGTATCAGGTAATTTACTATAGGTGGAAAATCAACCTGACAGGTCCTTCTATTTCCAGGGACGGGAACCTGGTCACCGAAAGTATCTATGATTCCACTATACATTTGTATATTCCACTGTAGTTCCTGTGGTCTCACATTGGAATCATAGGGGAAGCATATTCCAGAATGATTCTACTGTGAGTTCATGTCACCTACCATCCGTAGCCCCACCCAGCTGTTGCAGACGATGAGGAAGTAAAACGGTGTGTTGGACCGATTCAGCTTCTCCATGATGTTGTCATTGAACCTCTTCTCCACCCTGTGGAAACAAAGCCATTTGTTTGTTTGTTTGCTTGTTTTGCATACCCGGTAAACCGCATCAAGGCAAAACACACCAAGTTTGTGCCGAAGAGTACAGGCTGCATACCCGAACTGATAGATTGGATCCACACACACCAGGATGATCCCCTACTCTTTTTGATAAGTGTGGTGGGTTCTTTAACGTGCTGAGGTGTGACTCTCCTCTCCTATTCAAGGGACATACTAACTGAAGCTAGGTACTAATTTTCAACTGAGTGAAGTGAGGAAAAAGGTGTTAAGTGCCTTTCCCAAGGGCACAAAAAGTGACCTGTCAGGGATTCAAACTCAGTTCCTTCAGGTAATGAGTCATACGCCCGAACCACAAGACCACCTTGCCACTTTGGACCGAAGCTAGGTACTGATTTTCACCTGTCAGTGAGTGAAGTGAGCATATAGGTGTAAAGTGCCTTTCCCAAGGGCACAACAAAGTGACCTCTCAGGGATTCTAAGTCAGTAGCTTCTGATAGTGACTTAACACAAGATCACCTTGCCACCTTTGGTTGACAAAAAAAAAAAAAGATTCAGCTGTTTTCCCTACCTGAAAGCCCGTATAGTGGACAGTCCCCCCAATGTCTCAGAGACGTGTGCAAACACGGGTGACTTGTTGATACTGTCCAGCCTCTGCAGCTCTCTGTGGACAACAGGAAAAGATTGAATGTATGATTGTCTGGGACGATAATTGAATCAGATATGAATCATGATTTTTACACACTCTTTGCACGCAACACAATTGCTAACCAAGAATTTCTGTGATGATAAGATTGAATGACTTGTAAGATTGTCGGGAACAATAATTGAAATAATGGTGATTTTTATACACTTTTTGCACACACTATACAGCAATTGCCAACCAAGACGCTTTTCATCAGTCCTCTAATCCTTCACAAAAAATTCAGAAAAAAATTGAATGCAAGATTGTCTGGGATGATAATTGATATGGTGATTTTTACACTTTTTCAATGCAACATAATTGCTAACCAAGACGCTTTTCATCAGTCCTCTAATCCTTCACAAATAATTCAGAAAAAAAAGTTGAATGCAAGATTGTCTGGGACAATATTTGATATGGTGATTTTTACACACTTTTTCAATGCATCATAATTGCTAACCAAAATTGCAACATTAATACGTCAAGCTGGACAGTGAGTGTGTGTGAGAGTGAATACCAAAACCAAATCCTGCAAACTTGCAAAATTAAAAAGAAATAAATTAAATTAAATTCTGCAAAATTGCATAATTAAAATTGCTAAACAAAATTTTATACACTTTTTCCACACAACATAATTGCTAACCAAAATTCTGATTAGTCCTCTAATCCTTCTGAAGATAAAAAAAACGCCCCAAAACTTGAGTCTTATGACCTAAATGGAAGTGCTATGTCAGAACCAGGTCAAAGATGCCTTCGTACCTACCTCTTAAAATAATAAGACAGAGTCTAGGGCTATTTCAGTTGAAAACCCCTGTATCATAGCAGAGGCGGCGGCAGCAAATTTTGTTTGGGGGGGCGAGATATTGGAGCGC
>LZCU01034865.1:0-28524 GCA_001663935.1 Asymmetron lucayanum | reverse complement strand
AGTCTACTAGTCTTTTCAAAAACATTTTTATTAATTTGATGTAATCTGAATTTCTCATAGTAGAATCGAGATCCCAATTCCTGGTATAATTCCAATCCCAACCAGGAGGATTCCGGATTGCCCTGGATTCCAAGCTCCCCTGTGACAAATATATTACGAAAAAAATATTTCACAGTCAGAAAGTACCACTGAAAAAGAAGAAAAACGATGTGATATTTCTCCACGTTTAAGTACCTGGTGTCGATTCTCCCTTGGTTTTGAAGTGAAATTTTGCTACTGCCATGACATAAAAACAAAATATATCAAGGTTCTATCTGTGAAATGTCATTATTGTTTTTACTAAGGGTTTGCCATAATTACAGAATGGACATCTTTAATTCTGAAATTCTTTGATCCTGAATTAATGCTGCATTCTAGTGTACTTATTTGAACATGTCGTTTTGTTGTCCGGATTGTAAGTAGGAGAAACAGACGAGTATGTTTAAGAATAATAATTCAAAAGAAGTTTCCTATCTCGATCATGACTACAATTCCTGCAATGCAATTTTCTGGTCGAGCGAAATTCTTCGGACAGCCACGTTTCAATGAACTTCTAAATGTTTGGTCAAGGATGTTTGCATGTGTAAGTAGTAGCAATGTTTAGACTAGATGCGCGGGACACGAATATATATATTAATCTTTTTAAAGTTGCGGACCAAAAAGTTAAAACGGCTAACAAATAATCAACAAACGGTTTTAAACATTGACCTTTATCATTGTCATCCCATAAGGTACTTCCTATCATTTTCAATGTCTTTTCAGGAATAAAATGACTACGAAAACCAGTGCAACTATGATCGTCGTTCTGTTGGTCCTGCTTGGATCGGGCCTGTCCGAGGGGTGGTGGCGTCGACGTCGACGTCGCCGGTCGTGTGGGGCTGTGAACTGTCGCTGGAACAACTGGGGCGGTTGGAGCGCATGTTCAGCGCCCTGTGGAAATGGCGGAACTCAGAGACGAACACGCAGCATTGCCCAACACGAATCATGCGGCGGGTCGGGCTGCTCGGGGCCCAGCTCAGAGACTCGGGCCTGCAACCGCTTCTGTCATAATGGCGGGAGTGCGCGGTCAAATTACTGTGTGTGTCCAGACCCTTATTACGGCACCTGCTGTCAGTCAGGTAAACATGGCAAACTACTTTTTGATTTGTTTTAATAGATTTTATGCCACTGTTAATACAGCAATAGTGACTGTGATAGAAGTCGCTATCCCTCAAATGAAGCTATGTTTACGATGCGTTCTTTCTGTGTTAGTCTCTGCGTGAAAAAAATAGCTCAAACCTTGATTTATTTAGGAGGTGGTGAGATCTTGACCCCAGCTACAGCTACCGAATGAAGCGACAAACGATGAGGTCCCCTAAGCGAGTTATTTTAAAATTCAACTGATATGGCCTTAGTTTGTAAACAGAAATACATGTATCTTACGCAGACAACACCTCGAAGGACTTCCATGGCTGTGAGATACGTAACGTTGGATATGGAGATCATAAGTTGAGGTCATTGCCACCCGAAATGCCACCACAGCAACAATAGTTCTGCGGTCAAAAGACGTATAATATGTATCGGACAGTGTACTGGGCACAGGTCATTTAACAAAGTGTACTTACCGACGACACTTCCCTTCCAGCGTGCAGAGCAATATCCAACTGCGCTGCAGTGAGATGTACCTCCAGTACCAACCAGCGATGTTCCAGTTGCAACGCGGACTACGGAAGCCGGGGACGTGCATATGATAACCTGGGGACATGGTGCAGAGGTAAAGTATCACTACACGGAGCATTTATATTTCTATTTTGATGATAACAATTTTGCAGTTGATTATCATTTCCTCCATGAAGTTTATGTTACTCATTGCTATACTCTCAAGAGAGGTGCTCCTGGAGACAAAGCAGTAACAACTGTTACCCGGGGACCTGCTCTTCTACACCAGCATCGTGCAGATGTACCAGCGGATTCGGTGGTTCTCACTGTAGGACAAGTAAGTATCACTTTGCAATGTGTTCACACTGTCTAGGCAGATTATGTAAAGTGCACGTTGTTTTTTAGTCATTTTTAGTCATTATAGTGCACCATTGCAAGATTTGAATGTATATGGCTAACCTTCCTTTACTGTTGAAAGTCCCTTATCGCCTTCACCTGAAAGTTCATCTGTGCTGGTAGACATCATCATGAAACCTTATCGCCTTTTTTAAACTATACATGGTCACAGTTCATCAAGCTTCTAAGTCAGTTGATTTATTTTATTATTTTACTTTATGTCTCGATAATACTTGGCAAAAAGATATTCCAGTCAATTATATTAAAATCAATCAAGCTAGATTCGGCATTGGCTGTTTCCGCAACTTTGCATCCCTTGAACTCATAGTAGTGAGGAATGACAGAGAAATGTAGAAATTTTTATTCGGGTACAAAACAATGAGAGGTTGGCCTTTTCATCTATGTCAACTGGAAATCTTAGGGTGACAAGTCGATAGAATAAGCAAGTGCGTACACATGCAATGATCTTCATTCACTGGTAATTCAGGTATTACACTGCACAGTTTCATTTATTAATGAGCCCCGCTTTCTCCATTCCAGTAACCAGCCGGCCAGATATCCTGTCCTGCCTTGCGTACGTAACCCGCGGCATTGGAAGAGCTGAGGCCAGTTGCGAACGCGCTACTGCGACATACACCAACCTGGTCCCTACCACTCTGACCGTAACGTGGTCCGGAAGTTTCCAACCGACAACTCCAGCTAGACCAGTCTATGTGCAGAGCCATGCTGTTGGACTAGCTGGAGGAGGGTTCACTCTTCGCCACTATAAAGGTAGTAAAATAAAATATTTTGGGGAAGTTTCCTCATAGTAGTGAACACTAGTAGCTTCTGCCCGTTTGAATTAAAACATAACATGCACCATCAAGAATAAACCAGGTATCCTGCCACGCCTTAGCAATGACTCACCTGACGTGGGTTTCATGACCGAGGATCTGAAGACAGTGTAGATGTTTAGAAAGGAAATTTGGATAGGGTAACCAAAATGTATGTTTACAAAGTTTGTTGGATAAACCAACATGTACTTGCTGCAATTATCAATCGATGCCACGTTGACATTTGAAGGTGTTACGTATCGCTGATGATTATTGGGAACCTCCACAAAGTCAGTAGTACGTCGTAACGGGGCTAATGCTTTGATTTTCGTCGGTACAGTTGTTGCACTGATACTGTGAAGCTATCTACTGTAAGTAAGCCATTTCAGCCAACATCCTATAAGCATTTTGATATTGTTCAACAGGTAGCAGTTTGTACCGGACTGCCAGAGGAACATGTAGCGGAGCAGGCAGCCGCGATAGTCCGAATCGGAGTCAGGTGACCTGCACGACGAATATGCAAATTAGCTGGCCAATCACAGATGGCGACAGGTATGTAATTACGTTTTTCTTCATCCGCACCTATTCCTTTTCAGTGTTGCAATAGTCTAGTGCAACACAGACGAATGGATGAACGAAACTATATGTATGAGGTGATATATAATTACAAATGCCTCTATTAGATTTTTCGCTTCATTGTTTAAGTTATCAAAAAGTTGTTGGAGCCAAAGTTAAACCTGGTCTGTTAACTGTTTAGTTGGTGGTGATTGTCATTTCACGTTTTAAGAAATACGGTTCTCAGTGGCAGTTGTGCAGGTGTTGGCACAATGGCATCACCAAATCTGTACGTGTCCTAGGGCACGTTTAAGACAGCCGAAGCCATAGTGAGTCGAAAGGCCCGCCGGTGGGCATCACTCCACCGTACAACATGACATCGGGGCAGGTCAGGATCGAACCAGGGACCCATGGGTTCCGATCCGAACGCTCTCACCATTACGCCACACGATGCCACTATTTCACATTAGAACTAATCATATCCAATGTGTACAATTTTTTTTTATTAACTGTAGCTGCAAATCAACTTAACAGAGCATTGGCTGAATCAATTCATGAAAGGTCATTTCTCATTACATACCTGCATATTGAAAACTGCCCTGATATGCTTTGGTAATCTATCTACAGGATTCGGGTGGTGGCAGACTTTTCAAATGGCGGCTACATAAGAATTTACAACAGGGAAGCTGCGAGTAGGGTTGAGAGGTACTACTACAGCGGGACATCATCCTCTTCCCCTGTTGCCGAGTTTGCTTTCGATTTCAGCAAACCAACATGTAGTGGCACACAACTGGACATCGGCCCGTCTATTACTAGACAGGTATGTTTATTTCAAGTCGTATAGGAGCGTTTATTTCTTTTATTGCCATACATGTCGCTTAACGACCGAGAAAATGCATGTAATTGACCTGTAATATACACATATGAAAATGATATGTCAGCAAATCTATCATTTCAAGACAATGCATGCGGTACATCAGGGTATATTTAGGGGTAAAACCAAAGCGATATAAACTAAAGACAAAACTTTTCTCCAGTATGTCGTGGGGTATATGTCATTTAAGCATAGACAATCCTTTCGTCGTTTCGTCTTCATCAGCCATTAAAACTGATACATAATGCAATTTGAGAGCACGCAACAAACACTCAAGTTCTTGTCCCCATCATGTCTCAAAATATTTACCTTTGTGATATTTTCAGAGTCAAATGAGCATCAGATGGTCAGGATGGCGGGACAGCATCAGTGGTATTGAACAATATGAATACCATGTCTATAAGTTGGTCGTTGCCGGTGACATCCTCAGAGAGCACCACCCGTCCGTGTCTCGTGGTACCATCACCGCAAGAAACATCCAGTACCCAACAGTTATCCTAAATGAAGCAGGCTTGTACTCAGTCGTTCTCACGGTGGATGACAATGCAGGCAATTACAGGCGTGCTCGACGCTTCGTCCTGTATGACAACACAAATGCAGTTGAAGTTGACCCCAGGTATCCACTCTCCATCACCAACAGCATCTCTAGTAACGGTCAAAGGTGGATAACCTGCACGTCCTGTTCCATAACAGCTCGTTGGGCAAACCATTACATCAACCGCTTTCATTACCACAACAGGCTACTGAACGCCATCTCGGACTTTTCTCCTCCTATAAGTGCCGGGTATGACCAAGTCACCGGGACACGTGGTAAACAGGCCATCCCCAACGCTCTTGGGGTCGTGCAGTTCCAAGCAGCCATTTCAAAAGACCATGCAGGCGGCACAACCTTACCTCAAACACCAACCAGATGGACATCGGTTCCTGGTGTTAACACACAGCACACTTGGGTCTTGAGTAAGCAGGACGGGGACACCGTGAAGATCTGGGTAAAGGCGCGAGACATCATGGGTAATGAGGTTACTGATAGCGTCACCGCGCATGTCGACTCCTCCGGACCGGTTATCGAGAACTTATGGCTCGCACGTGGATCAGAAACCAACCTCGCCGTACACAACTCCGTGGACCTATATGAAATGCAGTAAGTGTCTTTCGCAAAAATATTCAACTTTCACAGGTACATTTCGTTACTTTCTTTCGACGTAGGACGCAAAGGTGACACAAATTTGTGATGTCAACATACACTTCTGATGGCACTAATGATTTCTGTGATTCTTCTGATGAACAGAGTTCGGTTTGACGCTTTTGATCAGCATAGCGGACTTCAGGAGGTACACTGGACAATGACCGACGAGGCTACGTCAGCCAGCCATGGATCAAGAGCTGTTCCTGTTCGGCAGGCTGATGTATGTGTTCTATTTCTACCTGTGCAGTGAGCAAAAATCATGTGTTGGCGTTTTCCTGTCTTCTATTATTGTAAATTGCACATATAAACTGACATACGCTTTGAATATGATCATAAAGCATGCTTGCAAATAGCGCATTGCCTTGGGCGGAATGCATGTATTTGCAACAAGTATACATGTTTGTTAAGGACCTTGCATTTCTTCCTTTGTTTACTATATTAGATACTATATCAGATGTAAATGCCATTCTTCAAGTCTTATCTATATCTCTATATAACGATGCGAAAATCTCTCACGTGTCTCTCCGCCAAATATTACATTGAATTTCACGCTTGCCAAGAAACAATCTCTTAAGAAAAGACTTCATATTTTCAGTGTGGATCAGCCTGCACCACCAATTGCGTGATGACTCCATTAGGATCATGTCAGTGGACGAACTTAACCATTACCTTCGACAGAAATCACCTTAATGTCGGTGGACACGATCACGACTACATCTTCACCGTCACCGCAACAAACAAGGCAACCCTTACAGCATCAGCATCTTTAAAGGTTATAACTTTGATATGACTATCTGTTTAAAGTTCGTTTTGACATCTGCCTGAAAACTAGCGTCGACCTATATGCAAGTTGCTAACATCATTACCCTAATTAGACAAACGAAATTGCTACTAAATACGTTACAGGAGGCACTTTCAACAAAACCCACCGTTGTAGCCTGTTCAAACTGTTTCCGATGATTAAGTTCTTTGTTGTTCAACAAGCAGTTGTACAATTCTCACGTTGCTTGCATGGGTGCTTATGGCGATTTTCAATCTTCGCGTGGTGACGTAGCAGCGAGAGATTCGTTGTACAGGTGACTTAGTCTATATCCTCCTTCATCCCGGTTCAACACTGGGGCAGCGCAAGGCATACTGAGCTGTTAAGCTCACACTAAGTTACTTTAATGCAGATATCAGTGGACACATCGCCTCCTCATCCTGGCCATGTACATGAGGGATTAAAGGACCAGCCGGAGATAGATTTTCAGCAGACAAGCTTGATCAGTGCATGGTGGGACGGTTTCTTCGACGAAGAAAGTGGAGTGAAATTCTACCTATATGGATTCTCACACCGTTGTTTGGATGCATTTGATATTCATCTGCCGGAGGGGCCAACAGTAAGTATCAGTTCTGTTTCTTTGTGTCAGTTATCTGTTTATAGACTAACGTGTACGTTTTGCAGTCCTTATTGTACATGAGTATCTGCAATAATGTCTGATCCGCAGATAACCAGAACAACGAATACGCACGCCGTCTACAATGCACCGACGCCAGGGACGTACTTCTGCACGGTTGTAGCTTACAATCATGCACTGGAGCCGTCTGTGCCGGTGTGTTCAGATGGTGTCACAGTGGATGTCACCGCACCAAGTATTACAGCGATCCACGTTGACAACATTTCAGTCCGACCTGGGGTGGTTCAAGACAACAATGGTGACGTCTGGCTCATAGACGAGAGAAGGCACCGTGCTTTAGTGATCGACCCTCGTGTACAATGTCTGTGAGTTCAATTATACTCAATTCTCATTTCTGTAGACGTTGACCGTAATTATTGTAAAACCAGTATTCTTTAAGGACGTTGTCCGAATAAAAAGAGCAAATGAAACCCGTTGAATAAACAAATGAGTAACCTAACTCATGTCATCTGACAATGTGATTGCCTTCTTTTCACAATGTTCTGATGATAAAAATATATATCATCTGCATAACAGACATATTATGTCTTAAATCAACGTCATTTCAGTACCGCTCCTCAAATAAACAACGTCGACGACTTCCCCCCTAAGCGAGATGTTGTGGCAAACACAACCCTATCACAAGACTTCTGCAGGGTCAACCAGGGATTATCAGCGACCAGCTACCTTTCCGTCGACCGTAACGTAAGTAGTTGTGACACTTTCTTTCTCAGTTTTTACCTTGTCCCTTTTTATTGACCTTTTGTTATTTATAGTTTGTGGAATCGAATACCATAAGAATATCAGCAACAACGGTACGACTATAGGTATAGAAACTTACCGAAAGTCGTATTACGGACTTGTCGTATAATTTGATAGTACATGGAGTTGATTTGACTTTTTTCTACGTCAGCTTTATATTTCCTGGGACGGTGGAGATGACGACAGTGGGATTTACGACTACCGGGTGGGCCTCAGCAGCACAGGCAGTACAGGCAGCCCTGACGTCATGTCCTTCACATCCACCGCCTCTGTACCGGAGATCAGAATCTACCATCCACACATCAGCGAGAACTCAGTATTCTATATAATCATCAAGGCTGAAAATAGAGCTGGGTTATCCACTATCAAAGTAAGCCAAGTTTACAAAATTCAGTTGTTACATTTATACCTATACCAGTATTAGTTACAAGCTCAAAGAGACACATAGATGACGTTTAAGTGGAATGCTCAGAATCAACCGCCATACCCCCAAATGTACAAAAAACATACTACAGCATTCACGGTATGATGTCCTGTACAGACAAATACAACACTGTAACGATAATTTTGGCGGTCACTGTGAAAGCATATTTCCACGCTATTAGAATCCTTTAACATACTTAACACGCCAATCTTTTTGTTTGTGATGAATTTTTAGATTCTTACTGATTGAAAGGCATAGACCTGCAGTAGACGTCACAGTACTTTGGAACAATTCTATTTATCGATTGACCGGGGCAACGATCTAGTTGTGACCGTCAGGAATCGTTACTAAAGTCATTTGCACTCTTTGTTACAGACTGTAGGCCCCATCGTTGTAGACATCAGTCCACCTCAGTTTGTGGGACAAATCCTGCTGTCTATGGAAGGGAACTACCTTGTGGGGCGTTGGTCGGCGAACGACTTCTTTGATGGAGAAAGCCAGGATCCTCTAACGTATCAATTTGCTGTTGGTGAGCAATTTTGTTTTCTGTTAAATATACCAGTCAGAATCGCCAGTTAGCATGTTCTGCCCTAGAACTATAAAAAATAACGCTTCCCTTTAACTGAGAACGGTACACACGAAAAGCACATCAAACAAAAGCTTTTGATATTGACAGAATTATATAAAGAGCGGTTAAATGGGTTATTACGGCTATGCAAGCGTACAGTCAGCGAACAGCAACACCTAGCGGGATGTCATATAGACATTACAAATGGCAGCTGATCCATGCACATGAATAAAAAATCAAAAGGTATAGCTTAACACATTATGAAAGTGTAAATAAAAGGTAAAGCTGATAAAATGTGACTTGCATCCACTTAGGACGCCATCCAAGCTCGGCCGACATGCTGGGTTTCCGCGATGTTGACGTTACGGGGCCATGTACGAACTCTCAACCACCTACATGTGCTGCGATTGCAACGGAAGCCTTGAGCCTAGACGTCCATCCCAGTGACAGTTACTACATGTTTGTCAAAGTGTCTAACCCAGCCGGCTTGTCTGTTACTGCTGCCTCAGGGTCGTACAGAATATCTGGTCAGCTTCCCACACACGGTGTCGTATTTGACATTGTGCCAAATGACACAGGAAGGCACGTAAGTTAACGTGTTTACAGCCATATATTCTTACATTTCTGAGGTTTTTAGTTGTTATAATTAATTACTGTGGAACAAAATCGGAACAACGAGGGCTTAGCGACGGTCATGAGATGCTACCGTTTGAAGGCTACTAAAGTAAGGCACTGACCGATGCTATTACAATCAAACTTGCCCAAGGCGACCGCCTGAGGGTCCCAAGAAAAGCGGTCGCCATGGCCAAGTGGTCTCCTTGAAGAGGTGGTCGCCATGGCAGTCTTGACTGTACTTTGCAATTCGTTTACGCTGCTTTGAACTAAAGGCCTTTGTATCTCCAAAGGTGTGCAATTAGATTGTATAATGTAGCCTACCACATACATGAAGCATACAGAAGAACGATGAAACACGTTATTAATAACTGACATGACAAAGCATCTTGTTTTGTAGTACTCACACTGACATATCTATAATGGTATCTTAGAACCCTGAAGACATCGACGCCCAAACAGACCCCAGCATTCTATCAGCCCGCTGGTTTGGCTTCAGCCATGATCCAATGACAGTTACCTATGACGTGGCTGTAGGATCTTCTCCTGGTGCCCAGGACGTTCAGCCCTTCACCCGTGCCAACTACACTGCCGTTTCCTTCACTGATCTTCATCTTCAATACTTGCAGGTTTGTGGCAGTTCGTGATTCTTGACATTGCGAGCTCCTTTTACTAGCGTACCAGCCCACACAGCTATCTGATATGCTGTAACATTCTGTCCTTCCGACAATTTTAGACCTACTTCACCACCGTAAGAGCATCGAATGACGCAGGATCCGTCACGGTCAGCTCAGACGGGGTCACAGTTCTGGAGGACGAAGGCAGGGTAGTAGGGATGGTGGTGGAAGATGGACCAGGATGCATCGACACTGCAGACGGTGAGATAATTGATTACTATTATAGAACATGTTGAGTCGAGTTTTCTTGTGTCGATTACTATATGTTTCTATTGCCGTGCATTGTACGAATTGTGCAACTGTCTTGCAATTAAGCATATTCATTCATTCCTTTGTACAATAAAGGACTTTCATTCATTCATTCATTTATTTATACTTCTGCATCATAACACAGTGATCTCATGACGTAATTGCATTAAACTATTACACGTAAATTTCCTTTGCTTTAATAGTTGTCAAACCCCCCTCCCCATAATACGTAAGGCCTCTGTCACACATGCGTATAGCCAATGCGTTGACAGGTGCCTGACAGTTATCAGTGACCCGGCATGTCAAAAAGTCTACCTGTCTTCTTTTGTAGATAACTGCCAGGAAGATGTTGAATTTCAGCTTTCGACGTCTACAATGTGGGTTCGATGGGGCACGCCGGGAAACATCAGTGACTTCTTGAACGAGTTCTACTGGACTGTAGAAGAGCAATTGCAAATAGGTATTTTTGTTTCAAGAGTCATACAATTTGTAATTTCAAACTTATCATCGATTCAGAATCAATAGTATAATGAGCAGTACAGGACAATTAATATTCAATCTATTTCCTTTCAGATTAGTTTTGTACATTTTACACACTACACACACGCACACGAACACACACACACACACACACACAAACAAACACACACATCCCTAAATAATCTAATTATTGAAGCTCGATTTTGAGGTATATGTTGAAAATTGCTTTTCAGATTCAGTAAATCAATTTTTGTCAAATGCTTCTAAATCGGTCCTGAAGGAAGCCGTCGCTAATTTACAAAAAGCAATACCCAACGACACATGGTATGCCAATAGGTGTCATTCATAAATATTGGCACATATGATAAACATTCTTATCAATATACTTCGCATCTGTTCTCAGGAAACCAAAGTTTGGGTGCTGAGGAGTGGTTAAAGATCTCACAGCCTTTACGTGTGATACGGGGCAAGGCTGTCCAATCTAACCTTAGCTTGCAGCCCGGCAGAAGATACCGGTCAGTGATCACTCCATGTTACAAGACTGGGTGTTTCGGACCGGTGACAAGTAATGGCTTGTGGGTCATTTCGAATGCACCTGTTTCTGGCCGCCTGAATGTTAATGTAACAGAAGCCATAGGGAGCAATTTTTCAACAATCGCATTCAGCTGGGACGCCTTTGAGGACGGAGATGTACCAACAGTCGTGTCACGCCGTGCGATTGGTCGGTACGAGTGGACACTGACATCCGGCAGTGTGAGAAGGGAACTGCTGCTCCCATGGGTATCGATAGACATCGATGACACCGATGAGGTACGTGTAGCAGAATTCTAATTCAGAGCTGGACATCTGGATACTCTACTGAAGTTTTCACATTTGCAATTTCATTCAATGCTGCACATTGTTTTAATGTAACTATCAGGCTTTCTCCCAGGAACACCTTGAGTACCAGGCCGCTGTTCCCAGACATCTTTTGGCCACTGGCTGCCCAAAGCTAGCTGTGAGTGGCTTCAGCAAAGTGGGTTTACAGTCTTCAGTCGAAGCTGAGATCAATGAATGCAGAAAAAACTCCATCGGTCCCCAGAACGTTGTCATTGATGCCACAGGTGGGTAATAGTCTTAGCAGATCATTTGAGAGAAATTCAATTTTAGACTTAACAATAGCTATCATAAACGTGAAGGTCAATTATAGCCTTTAACTGTGCACATTGTTGTTACATACAGGGAACATAATACTTGAGGAGAATGCGTTATGGGCGGAAGCCGACAAAGACTACACATCATCCTCGTCTTCACTGTCCGCGGTGTGGCCAAGTCTGCGATATGAACTGTACGAATGGGCCGTTATAGAACAGTTAGCAGGCACTAGCGTATATGGCAGTGTGTCTGCTAGCAGTCAGCTACCATTTCCCTGTTCGCACCCATTGTCCATATCGTGTGGTAGAGCTACGGAAGAGTTCGTTAACGTTGAAGACCTGGAACTCCAGCATGGAAGACGCTATCATATTTGTATTCACGCGAATAGTACGACAAAAGTGTACGAAACTTTTACAGAGGACCTGCCAGAAATATCTGCTTGCAGTGACGGCATCACTGTTGACCACACTCCACCAACTACGGGAAGAGTTTGGATCGAAACTTCTGATGGAAAAAGATACAAGGTAGGATGTAACAGAATTTTATTGTCGTATAATTAATACAAATGAGTAAATGTCAGCTTTTGTATGAAGGACAAAGATTTGAATTACATTAGGGGTTCCTTTGTATATCTAGGAATATCAGACTTGACCGTCATATCTTTTAATAAAACGGTTCTAATGATTATGTTATAAATATAGTCATCGTCGTCGGACATTGCTGTAAAATGGGACTCGTTCGTGGACATTGAAGAACACGGAACATCTCAACACGTCTCCGGAGTAAAGACATACCTGTGCGCCATTGGTGAGTACCGTTAAAATCAGCATGCACTATGCAGTTGCTATGTAACTACTTTGTAAAATGCTTACTCTTTGCTTGAGATTATGACAAAAGGCGATCTGTGATGTGGCGTTTTCTTTTGTACAGGCACCTCTCCAGGAGGCATAGATGTTCGAGACTTTACCGACGTGGGAAACATCAACAGTGTCCTCATCCATAACCTGGTTCTTCACGATGGTGTCACGTACTATGCAACAATCAAAGGTTAATTACTTGTAGAATTATATTTAATAGTCCAAGGAGTACTGTGTTGTACTTGTCCTGTATTTTTCTTTGACTTCTGTAGAAGCAAAGAAAAGCCATATCTTTCATAGCAAAAGCAGCCAAAATTACTTGTAGAATTATATTTAATAGTCCAAGGAGTACTGTGTTGTACTTGTCCTGTATTTTCCTTTGACTTCTGTAGAAGCAAAGAAAAGCCATATCTTTCATAGCAAAAGCAGCCAAAACACTAAAGTAGAATTATAAGTCTATAAATACATGGTTTGGTCGGGTATTTTATGTGACAGATGAAATGACGTTTTTTTCGAAACATGCCTATTCTGAAGAAATCGAAAAGTGCGAGAACATACAAAAATAGTTAAATTTCAATAGCCTATGATATAATTGTCAATGAATTCAAAAGACAATCTAGTCCATCATAATTCGGAAACGAAGTATGGCTATGTATTGAAGTACAGCAAAGCATACATGTCTCGCCGTGAAACTGTTTGATCTACGTCTTTCGATAGAATAGTCGATTCATCTTGTAGGCATAATTTCAGTTCTCAGAATAGCATAATGCTTTTAAGCTAAGCATTGATGTTTGGTATGGCAGTTGAAAATTTGACAACAAATATAAAATGTTCTCTCCTATGATACAGGAATTGATTTCGTTGGACTATCTTCAGTTGCTGTTTCGAATGGCGTCATTGTTGACACAACACCGCCGGAAAAGACCGGGAAATCAGTTGAAATTGGAGGTCAATTCCTTCAGTCACTGAATTCGATAAGTGCCAGGTTTGGGACCTTTCTTTTTAAGTTGCTTCGCTATAACTTTGTCGCACGTTCAACAATTTTACTAGCTTCCGATTTCCAATGAAGTCTCCATATCTGTCGGCCTCCTTTGGAATATTAGTATTCAACCTTAACGTTAATTCGAGATATGTAATTATACTTGATACAAAAGCGTTATTTGACAGTAGCTAACATTCATTATCTGCATTGTTGCCTGGGCATTGCGAATATTTAAACAAATAGAAGGGATCGAAAAGTTATCCTATTTTCTTCATCTCCACAGTTGGTCTGACGTGTTTCTCGACAAGGAAAGTGGGATTTTCTCGTTCTACTGGGCTGTCGGATCTGCTCCCGGTGTGGATGACGTCATGCCTTTGAAGGCTGCAGATAGTGCGGTTGGAAACTCAGAAATTAATCCCCCTTTGATAGAAGGCCATACTTACCACATAACAATAATGGTAAGTATCTAATGTTTCGTTCCATGGTTGATCTCTCCCTGTTTGCTAATCTGTACGTATTAATTCAAACATCCTTTTCTCAACACAGCAGGCTTATGACGTCTTAAGAATAGAAGTCATTATTATTTAGAGTGAATGGTTTTCGACATCTTGTACACGATGTATAAGTATAAAGATATTAAGTTTGTTGAAATGCCTTGATAACAGAGAGTACATGAAGAAGCTACTGTTGGTTACAAACCCCAAACCTGTTTCAACTAATTCTCTCCAAAGGCGGAGAATGGAGCTGGTCTTGTCAGCACCGCCATTTCTCATGGCTACGTGGCCGAGACGTCCCCTCCTGTGGCTGGTTTTGTCCATGACGGACCGCCTACCGATCCGCCTAACGACCTGGATTACCAGACTGACAAGCGGACTCTCCGTGCCCACTGGGGAGGATTCCATGATCCTCACACAGAGATCATCAGCTACAAATGGAGGATCGGAACATGTCCACTGTGCGAAGATGTACTAGTAGAGGTGGATCTTGGGATCACATCAGGTATTTCTAATTCCTTGAAGTTGGTACATCTATTAATTGGAATAAAGAGCGCAGTAAGTTGGGTTGTATTCCCTTTGACGTACAAAATATAGGATGACAGTAAGACAAATTTTGTAAGAGAATATTCTAAGTATTCCTGAAAGAAAGAGCATGTTCCGTAATGTTGTCTATCTCTTTCAGATATGTCAACATCCAACCTGCCCATTGTACCCGGTTTCACCTACTACGTGACGATTACTGCGTGTAATGCTGCCCACATGTGCACCTCCGCTTCTTCTGATGGAGTTTTAGTGGATGATACTCCGCCAGTAGCCGGAATTGTACGGGATGGAGCAGCAGATAAGGATATACAGTATCAGTCGTCAAGGTATATAAAAACTCAGAATCATAGCTATAAATAATTTAGGTTTCATCACACTCGTGCAACTTTTTGTCAGTGTGGCATATTTTTTTATTGGCTCCTAATAATATTTTCTGCTGTTTCAGATCCATACTGCGAGCCAGTTGGTTTGGTTTCCACGACGCTCATTCTCAACTGTCACACTATGAGTGGCGCGCGGGAACTTCGCCCGGAGGTGATGATATCTTAGCACCATCACAGCTCCATCTGTCGGAAACGGCACTTGTTACCATGGCTACACAAATGCCATCAAACACGACCATTTTTGTCACTATCAAGGCGTACAACAAAGTGGGGTTATGGACCGAGAAAAGTTCAGATGGGTTCATCATTGATACAACTGCACCCGTGGTGACTAAGCGACCACAAGTTGATCTAATCTGGGGATCCTTTGCCCTCGGTACACAGGTAACACTCTCTAATATTGTTGAGTCTTCGACAGCAGTTATAGGAGAAATGAAAACTGTTTTACATGCCGACGCGGTAGCATTGATAGCGCCATTATACCTTACGTTCTTAGATATAGGATTGTTATCATCAATTAACACATCTTTGATTCATTTTCTTTCAATGATAGTGTAGATTTGGTGCTTACCACGTCCAATCATGGAATACATTTCCACCGACACTTGTATAACAGTATACAGTGTCGTTAACCTGTAATTGTTAGAACTCTATAGAGTCACTTGAGCTGGAGATGCCCCTTCGCTGTAATTGCTGTGTAATACAAGTTTCTGTGAATGGCCGAGTAGAATACGATGCCTGTGTCGACTTACGAAGATAAATGTTACAGGTCGCCAGAACAGTTCTTAAAACCAAGTGGGAATTCTCCGACCCAGATTCTGGTCTACAATCTCATGTCATCTCTGTATCCACTCATCAAGGATCCAGTCATGATCTACCAACGAGAAAGGTTAACATTATTCTAATTGTTTGGCTTGTCACAGACAGCCATGTTTGTTAGAGTTGTGAATACGACGATTGCCCCCCAGTGACCACATCATAGAGGCAAACAATAGAATGATCTTCAATCCTCTCGAGTTACGATTAGTTATCATTGAACTACACTTTGGAATCAATTGTACGTGTGACGGCAATGCTGTAATGACCCGGGTGTCATGACAAAGATTTCGTCATCAAACATTATGGAAGAACGCAGACATAGAATCAATAAGATGTTTCTTTACCAATCGAAGTCTTCGTATGATTGCATTGGATCATACTGAACAATAAGCGCTGTGCTACCAATGAATCACTTTTGTTAGTTTTTTTCCACATTAAAAGGAATCATGAACAGTATAGCCTGTAAGAATTGCATATTTACAGGTCAGCGGGAATGACCACAGTTACACGTTCACCAACACCACCCTGCATGACGGGAACCACTACACGGTGACAGTGGTCGCCTGTAACAGGGCCAAACTTTGCACTGAGTCCACATCGACCCCTGTCCTGGTTGGTCTGATTTGCTTTTATTATTTTAGCTTATTCGATATTCTATATTCCTTATACATTTTGTGATATCAGAAGTCATGTGACACGTGACTTTGTTTGTCTGTTGTTATTGAATCAGATCTAAACTTGACATACGTACAGGATGAAGTCTGCCCTTTGTCTCTTTTGACACGTCAACCTGTGCCCATGTTAGGTGGATGGCTCCCCACCAACAGTTGGCACGTTCGCAGTACAGACGGCCCATGCAGTGGATCTACAACGTCATCAAAGCGGGTGGATGACGTGGCAAAACAACGTTAACGGACATCCTGCAGTTCTCCGCTTAGCCTGGCTCGGGTTCACCGATGCGCATTCTGGGATCAGACATTACCTGATTTCCGTCGGAACTGTGTTTGATGCAAACAACCTGACTCCAGTAAGCATCATGTAGATTTTTTTTGCAGAAAAGTTGATTCATGAAAACAATTCTTAGAGATTCCATTAAAACTTTTTACCTAGCTGGTTTTACCTGATTGCACTTTGTCATAAACATGGCCACAAGAAATGTAGGGACTGCATATGTTATATTGATGTGTTTTGAATCTCATTAGATTGATGTTATCACCAGTATAAGGAACACTACCTGACTGAGTTTGATAGTTAATATGTGAAAATTCTATGAATCGCAGGGTGGGCCAAGAGAGGTATACCCCAGTGAACCGGGCCTGACAACTGAGGAAGGAATAGTCCACACGGGAGTGATCCCCATCTCTACTGTTTTGAGCAGTGACCAGACCATCTACATTAAGATCGTTGCAGTCAACGGGGTAAGATTATGTCCTTCTTTTCCCTGCCCTCTGCCCCCCCCCCCATTTGCATTATTTACGAACTGACATTTATGCCTAGCGAACAAATAACAAAACGATCACCAGGGAGAATAAAATTATAGAAGTGGTATGTTTGTACATGATATAATCAATGCAATGTAATGCACACAATTGATACCAAGTCATATACTAAATATGAACTGTTACCAGTTTGTCTTGAAAAACATGAAAGGTTATTGAAAGGTTATTGTTCGGTGGCAACACAGTTATAGTTTTATCTGGAGTGTACGTATCCTACTTTTTCATTTATATATGTTTCGTTTCCCCGAAGGTTGGCCTCAGGGGACCCGCAGCACACGAAGCTTTCACCCTTGTGCCATCCGCCCCGGAAAGAGGCTCGCTGTCATTGGTTAGAAGATGCGTGGCCCAGACCTGTCTCGGGCACTGCACATGCGCACCTCAAGGTCAACGGTGTACTCCGGTGCTGTTTTGTAGCGAAGGTATACAATGCATATTAAGTAAATGAGTTTATACTCATTCTTTCAATTATAGGCTTTCATTTACTTTCATTAGCAGAGCTTTGTATGAAGTTTCGTTTCCAGGCCTCATTTCTTGTTGAACTATTTAGTGTGCCCTGCATGCCATTCCAGCTTTATTTTCTTTTACAAACTGACCTGTTTTCCACAGAATATACAAACACGTTGATAGATGTTTACGATACCATTGACCTCGCTGCAATCTCGTCGCTGTCTGAAGAGGACGACATCGATCACACACCTGTAACGGACTTCTTGGCTGCAGGGTGGAAAGTCACAAGGAATGCAGGGCTACCAATTAAGAGGTACAGAATTCAGTACATGTAGATAAAGATAAAGTTACTAAATAAAAGCATTTTCAAAACTTTAGGCTGCTTAAAAGCCTTCGGGGTAAAGCATCAAAATGATACTAAACACTTAGCTTTAAGTTATGAGCAACGCCAGTTTCATTTAATATTAATTATGAATTTTTACGCACCTATGACAAAATTATCATTAATCAGCAAAGCGCTGTTTCGATATTAATAGATATGAGTGGAGCGCAGGAATCCAAAACGCAGCAGTAGGCGGCGGTGTATTCAACCCCACCGATAAAATATGGCACGAAGCAAATGATGCCAACTATGGGATTGTCACCCTGCCTGTGACAAAAGATGGTGGTAAGTGCTCTTGCTTTAAAACACCATACCTAGCGGTGTAATCTTTGTCTCGTCTTCGGCAAAATTGTGGAATAAAACGTAAAAATGTCCATGAAATTGACTTACACAAAACGTATATTGCATGCTATGTTACTGTCTTGTAATGTAGTTATTTGTATTAGGGCATGTTGTTATATTCTTTATTGCACAGCCCACATCGTACGTGGAGCGCAGTACGTCTTTTACGTCAGGGCATGGTACTCGGACACAACGTACGCCGTCTTCTCTTCTGATGGGGTCATGGTAGACTTTACTCCCCCCAGTGTTCATCGCTCAGTAAAGGTAAGGACTAACTTAAGCCAAATGGCACGAATTTGAACAGGAGGAATCCCATACTCGAGAAAGATCACCCATACATATGCAGATAACAATGGCCTGTTTTGGCTGATCAGGAATTTTTCCTCCTTACTATGGGGACAATCCACCACCACAGACTGTCTTCCTGACTTCCAGTATAAATGATCTATGCTAGCATTTCTTTTTTATTTAATACTGCTTATTGTTCTTCCAATGGAATAAATATATTTCTTGGCTAGTTTCTGTTGAGTTATGTCATGTAAACTTTTACAGGTCCAAGATCTGACGAACACATCCGCCACAAGAGACATTGACTACACCACTGAGGGAACAACACTTGTTTGCGGGTGGAATGGTGTATTTTACGACACAGACAGCGGCATTGATAGTTTTGAAGTTGCCATTGGTCTGGATCCCTATGGTAAAATACGTATACAAATTCTGCTTACGATGTGAACATGGTGTTAGAAAGGTTTGTGCAAAACTCAATTCTGATTATAATTTATTTTTAGTAGCTGAAGTTACTGTAACATCAATGTACATGTGCGTTAAGCAGTGCAGAAAGATAGGACTTGTCAAATCTTTGATTCCTTTATGTCCTCTAGATGACTCCATTTCGCAATTTGTGGACAACCGAGTCGACAACCGAACAACAACCTATCGGCTAGATGGTCTAATACTCCAGGAGGGAATCCGTTATCAATGCAACATCCGGGCGTTCAACAAAGTACAATTATACAGCACAGCTTCATCTGATGGTGTGATTATAGACACCATAGCGCCGTCGAGAGGCGTAGTCATCGACGGTGTTGGTAAGTTTCCTTTGGCTTAGCCTAGTTTGATGACTCTTGTACGAGAGAGAGATTGATAACAAAGGACAATGTTTTATAACAGAAGATTAGAACATTAGAATAAATTGGCAAGGTGGGAATTTTCTACTTGTTGATTAATAGTACTAATCTAAATTAATCTACTCATTCGGGCTGATTTGTTTTGATCCATACACACCAGGATGGTCCCCTACTCTGCTCGTTAATTGTTGTGGGTTCTTTAATTTGTTCGAGGTGTGACAATCCTATATAACAATGGCGTCCCCATTGAACGTCCTATTCAAGGGACTCCCTGACCGAACCTAGTTACATAATTTCAACCGAATCGACCGAGGAAATAGGTGTGATGCTCCTTTTCCAAGGGCACAACACCGGGGCCTGTCAGGGATTCGAAGTTCGAAACCCGATCTGAAGGTAATGGGTAAACATCGCTAACCTCAAGGCCACCACCTTTGTTGCCTATAAATTATGAAGCGAAGGAATACGGGGCGCTGAAACATTGTCTGCTTATTTCAAACTTTTAACAAAACACTGTTTGCATACGTATAACTTCATAAACAAATCATGATTCAGCCGGCAACATTGCTAATCTTAGCATGCTTTGAGATTGCACTTATCACATCGTCGTATTTTACGTACAGTTCTTCATGATGTCGAGTACACCAATGTCTCCACGTCCATCTCCGCTTCCTGGCACGGTTTCTGGGACTCCGAGTCGTTTCTCCATCAATACATGTGGTGCGTAGGAACCACGCTGGATGAAGACGAGTGTTCCATATTGCCTCCAACCAATGTGGGGCTTAGAATTGCCGCACGAATTGCACTTGACGTGCCATTACATCCAGGTAAACACTGTTCGGCACTCTGATAAAAGCTTTGAAAAACTTGTCTTATTCTTAAGTAAGGTCAATGTGCAAGCCAAATATCAATAAATGGCATGTGTGTATATTTTCACACAATCTTAAAAAAATTAATACACTATCTCATAAAATGTAATTGTGTTTTAGGAGGGCGGTATTACTCGAAGGTGTATGCTGTTGACGCCGCCAGTCTAAAGTCGGATGTCGCCATTTCTGACGGTGTAGTTGTCGACACCACAGCTCCAGTTCCGGCAGGAAGGTTAGCTGTTGGACAAAACATTGTTGAAGACTTTTCCTTCGAGGAATCACCAAGTCAGTTTCGCGTGGAGTCGGGAGAAGCTCTAGACCTTGAATCACTACCTGCATTTGTGTCATCACACTGGACCATTGAAGACGACTCAAACGCTGCAGTTTTGAACTCGTCCAAACCACTTGCAGATCACGGAAACAGTTTTCTGTATCTAGCCGGTTTAGTTTCACAGACTCTTCACATGACCATCGGCAGCAAATACCGGCTGTCTTTATCACTCAGCCACAGCCCCTTCGCACAAAACAAACTGTCTCACGAAGAAGTTTTGATTCAAGCTCCAGGCATCAGCAAGGTTGTTCAACTGTACAATCGCCCTGGTCGACATGAAACCGACGATACCTACAAATGGCTAAAAACCACGGTCTTCTTTACAGCGGCAAGCCAGTCGTCTACCATTTCTATTACAACGCTAGCACGAACGCGGGGAATCTTGGTTGACAGTGTAAACGTTGGACTCGTCAGCGTAGATGAAGTTCAGGACGGATCAATCAGCAACAGCGTCCATGTCGAACTTCAGGTCATCCACGGTCTATCTTCAGTCTTCGCAAACTGGGTATTTGCCGACATGGAGAGTCCCATCGTTAACTACATGTGGGCTATAGGTATGTTAACCGCCACATTTTCACTATTGTAAAAGTCAAGTGGGCCGGCCGAGTTCTCCAGTACAGTTTCCATCCGGACGGAGCGTAATGCTCTGTCTTTAGCTGGTAGTGCAATGCGACTCGCTACTGCTCGCTTTGGGCACCTAGCACACCGAGACTTCGTGCCCTACTCTTTTCGGATAAGTGTGCTGGGTTCTTTTACGTGCAGAGGTTGGACACCATAAGCTCCCTCATACCCGGGGCCGCCGTCTTTACGTCCCCATCCGAAAGGACTCTTGTAGTCTGGGCTTTTTGATAAAAATATCATATGCTGTGTTGAATTGTTGCAAACACGTTGTAATGAATGGAGTGCGGGTATAAACAAAACATAATGTATTTTTCCCTACAGGCACAGTGCGAGGAGGAACCCAACTGCAGACGTTCCGCTCTACCGGGACCAGTGACCATGCCACCAGCAATAACGTGACCCTCACCCAAGGATCCAACGTCTATGTGACTGTAGTGGCTGTCAACGCAGCAGAACTACGCAGCGTGGCTCATTCGAACGCGGCTATGGTGGACAAAACGCCCCCAGTCATATCATTCATATGGGATGGCTCGAGCGACAGCGGTATGTTCACAAGATGGTCAATTTATAATATGTACGACTGAACATCATGCCGCATTTGACCCGTTGATAGAATGATTACATCAGCTTTTCATTTTTTTTCTTCAATTCTAGATGTCGATTTCCAAAGTGAAGACCAGATATCCGCACGGTGGTCTGTTGTGGACACAGAAAGTGGAATTAACAGAGTCGAATGGGCCATAGGTACAGGATGTATCATTATTTAATCTTCACCAAAAATAATATTTCGCATAAATTGCTGTATGGTACTATCTTGACTCGTAAAGATTAGATTTAGAATTAAATCTGTAAGACTTGAAGATTGGATGATCATTTTGCATTGTATTTTACAGATGATCTTCGTTCAACCTAAACATTTTTGACCTCTCATAATCTCCTTCCCCAGGCTTAGAGCCCGGGTCATCTTCATTAAGTGACTTTGAGGTATCAGAAGACCCCATGGGTGCCATGAAGTCAGTGAGCGGCCTCAGCCATGGACAAACAGTCTTCATCACCCTGAGGTGTTACAACAATGTAGGCCTGTACTCCGTCATGTCGTCCGACGGTGTAACCATAGTGAAGATGGCCCCAAGTACAACCGCAGCAGAGCTGAGGGTGGTAACCCGCTCAGAGACACAGTATCCAACCAGAGGCAATCACCAGTCACAGACGGACATGCTACAGCTGTCATGGGGTGGATTCACCGACACAACAGGCATAGCAAATTACCAGGTATGATGGGTTGGAAATCGAACACAACTTAATATCATTATCATTACAAACAAGGCTGAGATATACTTTTTAGTAGGCGAGCGATTTCACTGTGAATTTAACTTAACAAGCTGAAAACACTTTAATCCCAAACCATACAAAAATGAGTTGCCATTCAAGAAAGGTATTAAAACTGCATTGCTGTCAATGTTTTCGTTCAAGCTTATTCGTTTATCATAATGGGACAAAGTCGCACAATCTTCAACATACTAAAGCTGTGATACAACAGTAAAATTTAAACCACACAGAAAATCCATGTCGCAAAATTACATAATCAAAAATGCAACTAAGTTTCTATTTCCATCCAGTACACCATTGATGGGCCAGGAGCGGACAATTCAACTTGGTACAATTTGCGTCCTTATGGAGACACAACTACTCTGCGTGGGCTTAGTCTTCAGCCAGATGCTGACTACAGAGTGTTCTTACGCGCCGTCAACAATGCTGAGATGGAGAGCGCACCACTTAATGCCGTTGTCAAGATAACTGGACGTGCACCCATTCTTTCAGGTATCATGCATATGTGGCTTCAAACCCACACACAGATAATGACCCGCTCTTATTCTATATCTATTTGGTGACAATCTATGAGCCTGGTCTTTACCCGAAATTTTACTGTTCTGTCCGAATTACATACGTACTTCAACGTAAGGGTATATCACATGATGTAAAACAGGAACTTTCTTTTGTTTGTGATACACATTATATCTATGCATATGCAGTTATTTCGATACCGGATTGCCATTGTCGTAATCACCCTCGCCATCTGACGTTTCGTATGTTGTTTTCAGGCCTGTCGAACGTGACTCACGTGTGGGAGGACGATGCTAACGTAGAGCTTGACTGGGAAAGAGTTTTCGTCCCCTCCAATGACCTTGTATACGAGATCACCATCGGGACGATCCTCGGCGGAAATGACGTCCAACAGTGGGTGGAGACCGTGCAGACCAGCATCAAAGTCGGCCCGCTGGACCCTGCCCGGCATTACTACGGCACGGTCACGGCCATCAACCCGGCGGGGTTGTATGAAAACGCTGCATTTGACTTCATTCTGTAATAATCGATCTACGATGCGTATTATTAAATATTTGAAGTTGTACTTGTTGGCACATTATTGAAGTTGCTAAATGTTGTAACGTGATAAAGAACACAGATAACCCTAGAAATATCGTTAGTTATCTACCCAATTATTTACTGAGAGAGATTTACAAGCGGTAGCGAACAGGGGTAGACTTATGAATGACATGCAGGTCCACGCTGCTTCTACGTACAGGCGATGACAAGGTGGCGACTCAATGTGTACAATATCCATGTATCATCATATTATACGAACTGTTGTGTACGATCCCAGTCATTCTACATGTTCAAGAGCAAAATGTTGAGTTGTATGCTTTACTGACTGACAACGACAGATCCTGATCAACGGGATTTCTATGAGAATTCCGAGATTTTAACTTAGTAACGGTATTTAATTTGAAACGTTGAGGCAAAGTAGTAGAATAAGATATTTAGTGTTAATTTTCAATTCAGTCTAATGAGATTATACATCATAGTTATTATTATTGTAAAAAATAGCTATTTACACAACCGATAGCAGCCAATATAGTAGCAGCTATGTTCAATGTACTATCATTGGACGGATGACAAACCTTGCCTGTATTTAAAGAAAACTCCTGCAAGCTTGTAATTCGTATTAGGTTAGTGATTGTAATTGAACTACATAGATTAGATTTGTTATTCGGCATATCTGAATAAAAATATTAAGTGTAATGCACTGGCCTTAGAGCTGACTTACTGTGTAAAAGCTGAAATTGTCTTCATTGTTTAAACTCTAAATATAAACATTGCCTCTTGCAAGAATAAATCTGCTGCGTTGCCAGATGGACAAGGTACAAAGTCAGCGAGAAATTTGTGTTGCAAAATCCATATCCAAAATTCGAAGTTTTGGGGAAATTCTGTGGATCGTAAACGAATGCAGGCGTATACGAAACAAATACAGACTTACTCTAGTAAGTCTAAAATATATGGAAGGGACACATTTTACCAAGCGGGCGGAACTTTGTTGTTCTGGCAAAAAAGTTAAACTAAGTATACTTTCGTAAGGCATAAAAGGGGCCCGCGCTGTCTGATGGCCTTTGCTTCACATTGATGTGCGCGTCATCACAATATGGCGGTCATTATGCTGTGGTATTCTTTGGAAACGTGTAATCACGTCTTTACATACCACATTACATCCTATGTTATATTTTTCATTGGGGGAGGGGGAATTTAGGGATTGGAGGTGAAATCAAGTCAGTCGTCGGTCAGGCTATCGCTTGGAACAACACAGTCCAAATGCCGATGCGTTTACGACTACCGTTCAGAAAGCAAGATGGCCACGGACTCGTAAACGTTTCTACTGTAAGTTTTATATACAATGATTTTCTAATTATCCCTCATCCCTTAAATCACCACAAAGAGGCCAGACCGGGTAGTTATGGTTTTTTAAGGACTTCACTGTGGCATGACTGATGTTGGCAATGACGCTGACGGTTAATGTGTCATTGATAACATCAGTCATGCCACACGAAGTCCTAAAAACAACCCGTTAAGCCGCGTTTACAATTGTCGACATGTCATGCGACGAGTTTGCGATGGGAAATCCTGTGACTATTTCAGGACAGTCGTGGATATGTCGTACACAATTCTGTCATATTCTAACCACAAAGGTTGCCGTGCATCCTTGTCGATGTTTGGTTCTGTGATAGAAGAAGTTGAAAAGCATATGATAGTCATATTGTGCGACGTCGCACGGCAATTTGTAAACGGGTCTTTATCTACCCAGACGGACCCCTTTGTGGTAATGCGACCCATGCATAAATCGACCACGCCGGATAATCGGACACAGTGTCGTGGCAAATAGGATGTGCAATTAATTAAGTATACTGTATTCTGAAGGTTTCTTTTATCTAAATAGGTATTGCACAGATCAACAACCGCTCATGTTTATTCTCTAACCTCACGCGTACGGTTCATGTTCATTCTACATTATAAAGTGTATAAATAAATGAATTAATACTTAAGATTCATCGATTAGTTTTGTAGTGTAATTTACTGTTGAAATCAGGATTACTCTGCTAGGTATAACATAAAGTATGCACAAAGCAGTTTTTTGCCTAGGCCAAAACATATTTCTGAGACGTAATAATATATTCAAAAGACCTTGCGGTTGTCATACTAATGCCTCTATGCAAACAAACATGTTACAGTAAGGAAAAAAGGTCCAGTCTGTTTTCAAGAAACTGGTTACCTTTTACCAGTTAACGATTGATTAATCGGCGTTATCCTTAAGCCTTGTCTATCAGCTATCTCGCCTTGTCACGGTAAAACGTTAAGGACACCGTATGCACCCTATCTCTCTAGCTGAAAAAGTGTCTTTCCGATGACCCAATACATATATTGTAAGCTTTTGCTTACTAGCTAATGCCAATTTACCATTGTCGTTTCTATCAAAATGCCTTTATTCATTCTATTTCTTAGAAAAATGTGAAGCGAACTTATTTAGCGCGCACCCCAGCTTCGAACAAACTATCTTCAAACAACCTGGTTCTTTTTGTCTCCTTACCAGCTCGAAGTGCCGTGTTTGCTTTTTCAAAAGCACAAAGTTGCTCGAATGCTTGTCTTCGTTACTTCTGTTTTGCACTTTTTTTCGAACATTGCTTGGTACTCTTTGGAAATTCTTGTCAAGACATCAGATGATTTTACGGGACAAAGTGACAGTGACAGCTACAAGAAAAAAATAAAACAAGATAGGGCAATGTCTGGAAAGTTACTTTTGTTTTAAACCTGTTAGTAAGCAGTCAACTTCTCATACAAACAGTATTAAAGATTTCTACAATGTACAAATTCAAACATGTTGTTTTGGACACAGTGCCTTCTTCTTTCTACCAAAAATGCTTCCTTCCTGATGACAAACATGGAGTCATCGTGCTGTCTGTAAATGCATCAAAGTATCTGAATGTTCAATGTCTTCCTTTCTAAAGTCCAGCAAAGTTTGTCTTGGCATAGTCGCAGAGAACGATGCCGGGACAATCTGTGTCTCCACTTGCTGCCCCCAAGTCAAAGTGACAGTTCAGCTCGTATGTATTGCTGATCTTCCCCATGTCAACACCGCAGGCAATGAGGTTCCGGCCGGCCCTTAAAGCATCTGCTGTTGGCAGGTCGTCCTCAAAGTACCCGATGTAGCTGATCCCGATGGCGATGGAGTTACAGCATGCAACATGTGCTCCTCTGCGTAGAACAGATGTAATTTTCTTTAATCACAAACTGCTGGTAAGAATGTATGTCAGCTTAAGTATTGTACACACGGAACTAGCGAATTGGGTTCTCAGTTTCTCTGAATGTGTACATCTTCATAACTGTATAAATTACGACTGATCAGAGTTATCAAGTTCAACGTTGCGATGTGCACAACACCAAAAAAATATTGACTTGTATAGCGTTATTCATTGTTAGCCTCTTGAGTAGTTCTGTAGACAAGCAAACGGCAACACTACAACATTTGTTCTTGCATTGCAACCTATCAGTCCCACACTTAATTTGTTTTACCTTTAAAAAATAACCGTAGGTAACGAAATTCTGAAGGTACAAAACGGAACCCTCAGTGACGGGTCAGATGAGTTACATGAGACGAATTGTCAATTGAAGCTTTGCTACTGTGTATATGGTTTCTATACGAAAATAAGATCTACTTACTTCGTGTCCCATCCGCGTCCTTCGTATACGTTACCGTAGCCGTCAATCAAGAAATTGTAGCCAATGTCGCTGTAGTTTTCATCCATCATGTGGTCATTTTGAATGTTCTGCACCCTTTCAATGTACTCCTGTTCATCTACATATCCGTTAATGTTCACCAAGTCCCTAAAGTAGCCATCAGTATGATGGATGACCACCTTCTGTGTGGGATGGGCTAATGGTGTACGGCTCTGTGGAGGCTGTGCACCCCAGTCGTCACGGGTCTTCATGTTCAGCATATCACAGGGCGGTACTGGCTCTGGAGGTTGGTAGAAATCGTGTAGTGATAACGTCAGCAGTATTGACGGGATCAGAAATAAGGTCCAAGTCAGTTTCTCCGGGTAGAGAAGGTAAAATTGTGCAACACATGAAGACATGAATGGGAAATTAGCATCCACTTGTTATTACTTATTGCTATTATGATTTGCTCTTTTGCATCAACTTTGTTATTACCTCCGTGAGTGATCACGAGAGGTATTGTTTTTATCCTGTCTGTTTGTCTGTCTGTTTGTTAGTTAGTTTGTTTGTTTGTGTTTCCGGCAGTATAACTCAAGAAGCATTTGATGGATTGTTATTATAGTTGGTATGTATGTAGCGACTGACACCATGAAGACGAGGATCGATTTTGGTCCCCCTAGCGCCTCTTGCTGGTACTGCAGTTAAACTTCCTGTTTTGATATCTCGTGTTTTGAACAAGCTGTGGGCATGATTTTTGAGTGGGAGGTAGGTGTTGGGACTGAGAATGGGTGCTGCAGGATTGGGCCCCCTAGGAGCCTTAATGGTACTACAGGGGGCGTTTTTGCTTCAGACTTTGATCCACCATTTATCTGGAGAAGTAATGGATATACCCTGATGATTTTTGGTCAGTAGATAACTATAACAATAACTAATATGTCTAT
>LZCU01034448.1:0-11583 GCA_001663935.1 Asymmetron lucayanum | reverse complement strand
CGAGGTAAGCTGGCACATGTACACGATACGCATCCACAGGGTCTTCCCCAAATGTCAGGGTGGACTGAGGTAAATGGAGCAAAGGATTGTTGTCTATTTTCTGCAAAGGACACTATGGACCAAGGTAAAAAGACAATACGTCACAAGTGGCAAAGGCAGTTTCCAAGCAGCAGTATTTATCGCCAGCTCTGCCACCTGCATGGTCACTGTCTTTACATCTGCCGATTACAGACTTCAGCTTAAGTTACTGTTAAAAATCTAGCACAAAGGGGAGAAGCTATAGGACATAGACTTTAAGAGTTTGAAGGATTAAAGATGGAGACTTCACCGACATTGTGTTTTATGTCTTGTACGCAGTAATTGCTACAGTTGTTGTAAGCCGGGTTATTGGGCTCCGACCAGCTTTTTGAGCCCCTCGGTGGACATGGACTTGGGTCGCTCAAGGGGAAGGCCGAGGGCACGGCTCCAGATGTACGAGGCAAGGCAGCCAAGGGCGCGGGAAACTCCAAACAGCACGGTGTAGTATTGCATCTCTGTACAGCCATAATACTGGAGAAACGACAACGGAGAAGATCATCAGGACTGAGACATGGGCAAAAGAGACCAAAATGTGGTATACTGAATCTAACTTGGCTAAGCTGGTATAACACAAGCTTCGCACTTGTTGCACCTAACTTCTGTCTATCTAACTCTTAAGTGTTTCTGAAAGCCATTTAGTCTAACTCCTACCATGCTTGATGACAGTGAGGGCCACAACAAAAGTCTGGTAAAAGAATGAATTTCAAACACCTCAATTTGGGATGTTTTAGCTAGGTGACTTTCGGTTTCAGTGGCAGAACAAGCTATGAGAGTAGTTTGCTTCTAAAATGCCTCAAGTGCTTTAGTTTATTTCTTTGCATATGTAGGAAGCTACTTAATATGTACCAGCATCAGCTACCTGGCTGTTCCTTCTAAAGCCACACTGCATTGTCAACAAAGAGAAATAGAAAGAGCACGTACTTGCAACAGCACACCGCTGTGAGCGTCCACGTTGGGCCAGGGGTTCTTAGCCTTCCCCTGCTCCAGCAGCACTCCAGGCACAATCTGGGTTCAAATAACAAGTTAGTAAAGCCAGCCAGGTGGACAAGATCATACAAACAGTGTAAATAGGAACAGAGTTGTAGTCAACATGATACTGAAGCAAGGGAAACACTTGAAAGGTAGTAGAACCAATCTGCAATTTTTCCCTTGGAACAATATAATTATTCTTTTGTTTACAAAACATCACAATATGAACTTTGCAGAATATTCTCATATATATAGCTACTAAGAGACTTTAAACTTTTAATGCCCGCCCTAATAACATTTTTTCTTTGGCATGCTTAAAACGAGGCAGTACTTTGATCAATCATAAGTGTAAGATGACCGAAAACATTCATCTATTAGTGTTCAGAAGACTCAACCTAACCTTGTACAACTGAGAGACCAGTTTGAACATGGGATCATCAGGCAGGTGTTTCAGGGCGAACTCCCGCTGGCACGTGTAGCGAGGATCTGTCTTCCGCAACACCGCATGGCCGTAACCAGGGACAACCTGTTGAATAAAAGCATAATGTCACATGTGGTCCCATAATTTCCTTTGTTTGTTTTACCCTGTAAACTGCATCACGGTGTAACAAGCCAGGAGTACAAGCCACATATCTAGACTGGATATTTGATCCACACAGACTGGCATGGGTCCTACTCTTATGGATAAGGTGCGGCTCTCCTCAAACGTTGGAACTCCATTTAATGTGCTATCCAAGCGATATCCCCAACCGAAGATAGGTTCTCATTTTCACCTGATTGGAGTGAGGAAACAGGAAGTGTCTTTCCCAAAGGCACAACATCAGGACATGTCAGGGATTCAAACTGAGATCTGAAGATTCTGAGTCCACAACCCTAACCACAAGGCCATGTTACAAACTCCCTCAGTCTTTTTATTTTTTTGCTTATTGCAGGGGACCCTCAATACCCAAATGTACCTTCCTGGCTACACAATTCCTATAAGCTGGCAGGCAAAACAATGCAAAATTTAATTCAACAAGTGGTCTATTACCTGTGTCAGACAAATTTTGGAGTGAGGGACAACTAGTTGTAAGGAGTGTGTTCCAGATAAACTCCCATTGTTTGCTGCTAATCGCAGGAGATCCTCTACACACCTCTCCATAAGATTCTTTGATACACAATTCCTACAAGCTGGCAGGCAAAATGATGCATTTCACCCCTTCTAGAGTCAAACTTGACGAATGTGTAAGGTGACCACTCAATGAACTAACAAAGCATGTCCACTATAGACAGGTAGCTGTGATAGACAGGTCACTTCTGCTCATGGGGACATTCCAAAGGACAGAGAAAAAGCTCTCACCTTAAGCAGGTGGTTGCCTTATGAAGATAGTCGACTGACCAGGTTTGACTGTAATTGGTTTCTAGATAACAGATTGTGGTTCTGACCTGTCCACCCTTGAGGGTGTTCCAGATGAAATCCCTCAGCTTCTCGTCTGACACCTCCCCTCCAAGGTCCTTCTGCAGCTTGGTCAGCCACACCAGCACTTCCTGTAGGGACACAAGTAGGTGGGTAGTACAACACACTATTCACGTGGGCAAACTGTTTAAGATGTTAAACTGTCTTATGTATGACGAATCTACTGGTCCCAGTTGATGTCTACCAAATGCTTGTCAACAAAGGCACTTTTGTGACAGTGTCTTGTGTCACTGCCAAAAATGTGCTTTGACTGAAATTATCAAATGTCTAGTTTCTATAACTTTCATCTTACAGTATTCACTGCTTGCTTTTATGCATACTTTGTACATATGACAGCTGCCCTACTTATATACTTGAGAAATATCTGGTGGGGCATATCCGCTCACCTGGTTGGCCAGGCCATGAAGAGGCCCCGCCAGCCCGTTCATGGCAGCAGCGAAGGACAGGTAGGGGTCCGACAGTGCGCTCCCGACCAGGTGACAGGTGTGGGCGCTAACGTTACCTCCCTCGTGGTCGCTGAACATGGAACACACAAACACATGGAACACATAAAAATATGTCCCTAAGTGATACAAGGTACAAATACTCCTACTTTCCACGACAAACCACATACTGGAAGTCACTGTACAATATCACAGAGACGTCAGACCCTACCAACTTCAAGGACACATTACTCATGCCTGAGACCACAGCAATAAGAGCATAGCACACCTCCCTGGGCACTTTACACTAACAGGAATCTTCCGTAGGACTGTTGCAGCCCCATGCAGTATGTTCAGTCAGTGTTTCAACCTACAAAATTCTGGTCCACACTGATTAGAACCAGATGTACTACTCAAGCACTTGAGCTTTCTACACAACTTACATGTTGTACTTTGAAAATATGCATCAAGTACCAAAAGTACACACTTTCCATTGATGGAACTTAATGACAAAGACGGTTCAAAAATCTGTTCCTTGACACTACATTAGTCATGCAGCTTGTAAGTTCTAACAGATTGTGTCAACAGAAGCTAGTTTTATACACTAGCTGAGCTGAGCTAGTTTTAGATCTAGTGTTATTTTGCAATGAACCAGATGTAGGATTTTGCAATGAAGTGGAGTGTACTGTACAACATAAGTGAACAGCTCAGTCCACCACAATGCTAGTTGCAGTACACTGTATGGAAGTGGTATGTACAGCAGGATACCTGTGGATGGTGAGGTACAACCTCATGAGCTCCGTGAACTTGGGGTCCTCCCCATATCCCAACATCGACGTGAAGTTCGCCGACCAGTCCTTGTTAGTGTCAATGGCTCCAAGCTTACCATCTCGGTAAAGATTCTGGTAGATTTTGGCCGCTACCGTTGGAAGTTTAGCGATAAGCTCCATACTGTCCTCATATGCATACTGGAAAAAAGAACACATGGCACGTCAAGGAAGAAAAAATCTGATATCTTATTGGCAACAATCAAGTCCTTTTCATTTCTGTTCTGAAAGTTGCACAGTGTTGCTCAACATACAAATTAAAATGATTATGAGGTTAGTTTCATTTTGACAAACATCTTGTCTTGAGCCTTTGATGAACAAATTAAATTCAGTAAACTTTACATGTGACAAGACCATTGCGCTCAAACATTTGGTACATGAAAGGTTAAAAACAAACAAATAAAGCTGGAGTCCCTACCTCCCAGTACGTGCTCTTGTGCACGCCATCTGCGTACGCCTTGGCGAACTTGCTCTCGCTGTTGAGCGCGGAAATGGCGGCGCTGAACTGTGACATGGGGTGGAGGTTGGTGGGGAAGTTGTCCAGCATGGTGACCACGTGGGGCGGTAAATCTGCCTTGTCCGCCCACTGCTTGGATAACCAGTTAGCCTAAACATGGGGACACATAGAACACAAGCAGATGTCAACTGTAAGCTGTTTCAAAGCACAGTACAGGCTTTTACAAAGAAAACACACTTTCACTGTCACTTTGTTTTACCAGAAAGAAACGCTGAGGTCACACATTTGCCTTTCAACTGTACTGCTTGTAACTGTAGGTGCTACGAATTCATAGGAAATATGTCTAATCCCAAAGACTCTAGCAAGCTGAATCATTTATGCAGCAATCCCAATTTGGGATACATTGTTCCGAGCAAGATGCCTAGAGATAGCTGTACCTGTTCCTGGGTGGGGAACTCTCCCCTCCCCCCCACCTTACCTGTTCCTGGGTGGGGACCTCTCCCGTGACCAGCAGCCAGAACAGCCCCTCCGGTAGCGGCTCCTCCCCACCCTCCGCTGTGGGCAGGACCTGCTGACACTCAGGGATGCTCAGGCCACGGAAACGGATGCCCTGAAGAGGGAAATGAAAATGGAAATTTAAGGTATTTGGAACCAGTTCAGCTTATTGAAAAGCAAGGATACCACAGACAAAATTGTACAGAATATATGGGTTTAATGTACAAGGGAAAGTCCAAGAGGTTTTCAGTGAACAGGGGACCTCAGCTTAAAATCCTGTCAGTTCAGTAACTTGTAAGTCAAGTGAGTGCCAACTGGGACTCAAACTCTCAGTCAAATTTCACCAATTTGCTTATCTTGCAACTGTACAGGATAGCATGGCACACTGTATATAGCATAGAGGTTAGGAAATCTAACTTCAGGACCCAGTGTGTGAAATTGATTTGTGGTCAGGTAGCACAAAGGGGAACCTGGTGTAAAAGTTAGGTTGCAAAATAATGCAAAAGTCGTACCTCCTCAGGATCCAGTACAGATGTCTCACAAATCATGGACTTCAGACCTCTCATGCCACCATACAGCTGAGGGGAGGGAACGGTACCAACAGTTAAAAGGAAATTGATCCACCTAGAAACACACTAATAAAAGCTCACAGGGGCAGCCATGACTCACCACAAGAACAGTCTGTATAACCTGCATCTGACCTGCATATTTCATCATTTCTCAGGCATGTTTATTTCTATTTCCACAACTTTCAAACACCATGAATAAAATATGCCCCCCCCCCCCAAATAGCTATAGCAGTTTGCTTAGTTGCTTTTAGATAGCTTTAGATGAGGATTACTTTGTGATACTTCATCAAGCCCGTTGTTCACACCTGGTCAATCTGGATGTCGCCAATCTTGCTGGCGCCGTGTTGTTTCCTGAAGTTCTTGATTTCCTCCTGTTTGCCTGGGATCATGGCCGCTAGCACCGCTTTCAGGTCCTGGTGGGAACAAACAAGGAAAACACAAGGGATAAACTGGCATGGCTTCAAAACATAACAATATAAAACAGTATCCTTTAACATACAAGGTTTGTTACAATGTTTATTTACTTTCTAGCATTTGGTTCCTTCCTTGCAGTTATCAACATATTGTATATGCATTTGTACACACATGTTCAATGAAACAATAACATGCATAACAGTTATTGCAAATACTTGTTACAACATTACAACTATTTTTGTCTTACCGTCTCTGATTGTGTTGCATATTTCCTGAGGCCATTGCTCAGCCTTGGAATCAGGGGCTGTAACAACAAAGACATTTCCATGATTTTTTTCTGAACAGGGTGGAGCACCCCCCACCCTCGAGCTCCCCATAATATTTCCCAAAGCCCTCTGGTCAAAGAATACCCCTCTAATCAAAACCCTGCAGACCTCTGGGAAACAGATTCTACCAGAAACAGACAATTCTGAATGCCCACTGACCGACCATGCCAGACCACAGTACCACAGTTTGTTACCCTTTAGAACATGCTCAAGGCAATAGGCTGATCTAGTTGTCCATCAAGAATGTAAAATCAACAAATTACACATTGGCAGCACCTCTGTCAGATTTTTGCATTCTTTATTGCTTTGCATGCCTTCCTTTTGACTTAGGTGGGAGGGCTATAGGGAGCGGACTATTATTCTCTTTAAACAAAACCCCAGCTTTCAGAAAGGACGGCTTAATCAGCATGCCCAGTCTGGGTTTGAAGCCAAACCTTCTGGACCACATTATTGATTGGGTCTAAATCTGCCAAGGCGGGAGGGACACATACATACCATTTCTGTATATAAACACAATCCTTTGACATTTTACTACTATTCTAATATTATTTAACACCCCCTACCACATCTTTCCACCTGTTGGATTATCCTTGACAGGTGCATCACCTGATTTCCCCTGGGACAGACTATAGGTCTAATTAAATTAGCCGCACACTAAAATATATGATGGTAACAGAAACAGCATTATTACAGCAATCTCAAAGGTCAAATGATACAAAGTACATGTAACTAAAGAAGAAATCTTGACCTCTGCTTGGCAATGAAGTACAAAAATCCTATCATATCATTATCACTACTACTTGCCAGAATAAATGTACACCTATACAGGTTATAGTTAATGTTGATGTAATAGTGTCACCTTGATGAAACAATATATGACCTTGCCATAATATGACAAGGCCATTCTGTCTGCAAATACTTCTAGAGCACTCATGAATCAGGTCACATGACATGGCTGATGACTTACTGTAAATCTTGACATTTCCGACAATGATTTACATAATATGCTGTCTATGTTACATAAGTTGCTGTCTATGTTATATGTTTTTATGTCTATGGGCTATGCCTGAATCAAACAATAAATAAATAAATATGTTCTTTTTTGTGTCACTTCTTTTGCAGTGATCTCTTCACCGCTGCAAAATTGTTGTGGTGTCTTCTGCTCTCTTACACATTATCTATGAAGTTATAGTATGACCGTTATATATTGTACAGTATTGTGATGAATTGGAGGCAGCTGTTATGGGGAATATGCAGAAATTTTCTCTCTACTGTGAAATTAATCCCTGAAACCATAAAGCAATTTACAATATTCTACTAACAATATACCATCACTGTTATTAACTTAAACCCCATGCTTCGACTGTGTCTGCTTAAGTTTTACACATGGATTACACAGAATTATATATAGCAGCTTTCTAGGAAGCAAATTGGCTATTCTTTAGCAAATGGCTTTGTTACAATAATTGCGTGATGGGTTTTATTTTTACATTCAAGTTCAGCAGAGAAAAGGGCTCCTGTATTAGTATCACTGTCATCTGTACTCTTCTTCGTCTGCACAAGCAAAATACAATGCAGGTGTATTCGTGGGATATTACATGTACATGCATGTGCTGTTCAATGTACTGTTATTACTGAAGATAGATTTGATTGGACAGTCATCAGTCAACACTTGTACCACTTGTTGCCCTTTATCTGTAGTATGTAGCTGTGAGTAGTGCCAGGTCCATCTGCGAGGCCTGCCAACCACTGACAGTCTGACATCATAAGAACAAGGAGATTAGCCTGTTGCAATAGAGATGTCAGTAGCTCTTTTTTTATCACTATCTTCAAGAGGCAATAATTTTTCCATAGATGGCCACCCACCAAATTACATAGTTGCCTCATTAAAGTGGGTAAAAGGGTATTGCGTACACTGTGCAGCATTAGTCCCTGGAGAGTAAACCCTTTTTGCTGGTTCTCACTCTTTGTAAACATATAATTATAAACCCTCCATGTCCAAACAACTGACACTGATATATACATGTATCAGTGTCAGTTTGAACAAGGAGGCTTTTCAGAAACAACTATGCACATTACAGTGTTATGCTTTTATACTGAAGGTACCCAATTCTATAAACATTTCAATTTTTTAAGACAAGATGATCTTAGTACAATTTGACACTGAACAAATGTCACAGTAAACGAACATGACCCAGCCTTTTCATAGTGACAGTAATTATCCACACACCCAGATATAATTATCTTGTCATTCTAACTTCAATCACCACAGGAAGACAACTTTGACATGTGGTCAAAAAATAAACACAATTCCAAATTATCGATAGTATAGACTACAACTAGTACAAGTTAAATCAGCAGGGGAAATATAAATGTTAGATTATAGGCATAATAGTACAGTACTAGTGTTCACTTTCTTGCCTCAAACTGATTGTATGTATCTTTTTCGCTTATAAGTCATATTGATCAAAAATCATAAAATCAAAATGGTCCTGTTTGTAGGAAAGTTTTGCTAGCTTCAATATGCGTACACAATATCATCCTATCAACCTTGAAAGTCTGTTACTACCTGTAATAGTCTCTGACCCCACCACTGCCACCCCCACCCCCAAAATGGAAGGTACATGTATATTCAAGGTCATGACCTTAAGCTGACAGCAAACAAGGGTCTAGCCTTAATTCAGAGATGTACAAGCATACACCACCCATGTTTGGTCAAAATACCATGTATTACCATGTAGCCATATAGGGTAGGCTGGTATCTCTGTTTATTCATACATGGCCATATATTTGTAGAAAATGCATTTGCTAACCCCCATTATACAGCGCATACTTGTAACACTGCATATCATGTTTTACAGTCCCTTGAGTGGCATAGTTTAAAATAGTAAATCTCACTAGTTGCTGGGAAGTGTGCTCCTGCAAGCTTTATTAGTCCTACACTCATTTTCACATGAAGAAACTGGAGATAACATGGTTCTCACCAGTTTTTTTTCTGTGTAGGGCCAACTTGATATGGTGCTAGCCATCGGGCTGGTGCCTTCTGTAAGCTTTTAAGAGCTCAGTCTGGAAAGGTATCCAGAACACTGAGGCATCTGAAACACTTTCAAATGCATTTTGAGCATATAAATTACTCTGCTCTCCATTTCTCTCTAATGCTCCTGCAAAAGCTGGCACTATTAATTATGCTTTTATCAAAACATCCCTTTGCTGGTCCAAAGACTGCAAATCAGTGTAGGTGGCCCCTACGCACTAATGACCTTGCGAGAACCGTGAACAAATTAAGGCTGACCAAACCCCGCCAACTGTTTTATTGGGTATCCATTTGTAAATCTTCCTGTTGCCAGTGGCATTCTTTCAAAAGGAAGCTGTCAATGTTAGTTGAACTTTATGCCACACAGTCATACTCAAGCCACTTCATACTTCTCTGACTGTATCACAGAAAATAGTCTTTTACTTTTTAATACTAATAGTGCAAGATATGGATTAAAAGACTTCAGCTAGTGCAGGTTATCTTTTAGCATTCTAGTTAATGTTTTACTCCCAATGAATACATACACATGTAACGTTACACACGATACATGTGTCCTTTTGAACGAAAAAATGTGTGTAGCGCAACACAGTAAACTGTAAATCGTGGATAACATGTGGTTGCCTGCTTGCCAGCCCAATGACCATGATGATGTCATTGATGGCACTGCAAAGGTCAACCAAGTCTTCCATAGAAACTGGTCATGCATACGCAATCACAACAAGTTATCAACCACTAGAAGGCCTTAATTAAACTGACAAAATTAAGCATAACTTCCAATTTCAATGTGTCCATACATATTCTAAGGATGGAGTGTTGGGGAGGCCTAGGGGGTATATCAAGTTTTGTTAACTGAAATTGAGAGTTTCAATTGACTTTCATCTGTAATGTGAAAGAGGAAGTAAAAGATAGACCAAGAATCTACCTCTGAAACTGGGAAACAAGTGTATCTTGTACAGTCTTGTACCATGTATAACAAACATCCACTATGTTGAGATATTTGATTCAACTTTTGCTTTAGTTATGGGTACAATAACGACAGGTCCATGATAATACCCCAAAGAACAACTTCTTGCAAGGCTGCCAGATTAAACCTCCTTGATCAAATAAAGGAGATTAATTTTTAACCTTGGTGATACTGTCAGGCACATGCTAAGAGTCTGATAAGTGTCATCCCTAGATCTGGAGAAGTCTTGTCATTGAAATTTCCACTGTATCAAGCGAAGTTTACAGTGAGCTGTAAAAGGTAGTCAGACATGTTCATCAAATCTCCCCGAGCAGGCATATATGCCTCAAGGCAATAATCTTTATATATAGTTGTCTGGATGCAACATCGGTTTGACCTGGCTGACACCATAACTATCCCTGTTCGCACCGCCCTCCCCCTCCTCCAACACCGACAGACTCACGTGCGAGCCGATTTGACGTCTTGAGAAGGATTTAAACTGATACAACAAAGACGTGGGTATCTTGAGAATAGTCCTACCTTTGCCGGGACTAAAACCCGCGCCGTAAGTGTTCTAAACATGGACATTTTTCTGCCGAAGTCGAACCTTTCTTCACCCACCGAGGGCAATGTACCGGTCAAAGTATCCCCGTCAGAAGGAGTAAGGTTGATTGTGATTGGACAGCCGACACGACAAGCCTAGCGCCTATTGGTTTATACTTGTAAATATTCAATATTGCGTATTTTCATTGGCTGGTAGGAAGAATGTGCGGAAAACAGTCGCGTCTGCGCAGTAACCGAGGGTAACCCCAGTGACGTCACACATCTCTGTTGCGTAATGTTTGTGAGGAGTAGAGTCTAAGCCATTGCAGTCTGTTGCTAAGTCATGATATTTAACTCCCTGGACACTGGCTTAAGTTTTTTTGTACACCAGAATACGGCTTTAATTCCAGACAGTCAGGAATCTGGCTTGACAGGAGTCCACGGCTGTTCATGTTCATGAACTGCTGAAGCCAGCATGTTAGCCTGTGATGCTCAAGCACAAAGCCAGTATATTGGCCCGTTGTGTCTAGGGGGTTAACCAACTTTGCAATTGCATGATCGATGATACCTGCTTGCATAACATTTTGTCCTAGAAGTCATTTCCAGTGAAACTCGGACAAAGGACAGCTGCATCCAAACGTGGCCACGTGCAGCAGGTTCCTACATTTTGACCTCTTGGTTGTTGAACTTTGGACTTCAGGTGACCGTGGGTGATGTTTGTCTGGAGGTTAGGTCACATCTGCTGTAGAGGGACCAAGGCTAGTAGGTAAGTTCAGTTATAAAGTGAAAGTAGAAATGGACTGAGTGATGAACAACCCAGGTATAATTTGATGTCACAATGACTAATATTAGATGGGTGTTTTGCTGGGAGAAAGCTGTCTTACAACGTTTTACCTGAATTTGGTGATGTCCAGAACATGATATGAAGTCTTCCCTGAAGTGTGGACCATCCCAGAAATGTGAATAATTTGTTAGCTCCTTGTGTTTCCATACTCAGTCCAGTGGACAGTAACAATAAACACTATTCATATATATTAGGAGAAGAAAGGA
>LZCU01034117.1:0-15544 GCA_001663935.1 Asymmetron lucayanum | reverse complement strand
CTAGTCACACCAACCTAATGATGTTTTACTGTTGAATGATTACTGTGAATTCATTTAAATTTGCAGTAGTAGGAAAAAGGATTTTCTCTGTTTTAGATTTGCGGTTGAAACAACTCTGTAGTACAGTTGCTGATTAAAGACATATTTGCAGTATCATTATTTCACGGTAGATACGGCACCACGAAAACCATGGAAAAAAACTGCAACATTTTCTGAATTTACAGTAATGTGTGTGATTTTGGCTCTGCCTTACACGACTTGATACTGATTTCCATTTTCAGTTGGACAATGCAGTAGCTGAGATGAAGGAGTTCATCACAGGACAGCAGAGAGAGATCAACAGGGTCATGACCCCTGTCGTACAGAACCGTATGGTTCCCGCGTACGAGACCTGCACCAATGAGAGGGGACCGGGCAGTTTCAGCAGGATGAGGAACCACATGGACGTTCACGTGTCGTACGAGAAGGACGTCATGTTTGACCAGGCCTCGCAGGTCCTCTTGAAGCAGCTGGCTGATCTAGAGGTTTGTAGTAGAAGTAGATACAGCATACCCCCCGAACTTCCGAAAATAATTTCATCAGGCTGATAGAACTGAGGATATAAAGAATTCTTCTATCACAACCAAATAGTTCTCACCTGCTAACGTTTTGAGGTGTATCACACATCTTCATCAGAGCTTCTGAGCACTACTTCTTGCCGCTATATGTAGCCGATGTAGGTGGCGCTGTTGTGGCGAAAAGTTGATCCCAAACGTTTGTGTCCCACCTACATCGGCTACATATAGCGGTGAGAAGTAGTGTTCCAGTCAGAAGCTCTGATGAAGATGTGTGATACACATTGAAATATTCATAATAAGCGGGGGAGAACTATTTGGTTGTGACAGAAGAATTCTTTATATCCTAGATACAGCATAATTTCTTTACAGTAGTGCTGTAGATCACTGACATTGAGAAAACAAGTACATTATGTACTACTGATGATGCTATCAATCAGAGTATTTCCTGTTTTAAATGATTCAGACTTTTAACATGTGCATTACGATGGAGTAAAAGAAGTAGAGGATATGACTAAAAGGAAAAGCTCTTAGAATTGACAACTTCAAAAATTCTGCTGTCAGGTGAAATCCAAAGGTCTTGCTCATATAGTGTTGCACTATAGCTGTCTTCCTCTATGGCACTAACTGTCCAGTGCCATATGGTAAAAAGTTGTATGCTCAAACCTTTCTTTTAAGTACTTTGTGACATATTTTATACAAACAAACTGCTTACATTGTTTGGCTTGACTTTCCAGTGTGACATCATGGCCAGAATGCAGGTTTTGTGTGACCAGCTGTGCGCTGACCTTGCAGTGCTGTATGAGCCCTTCTGGGAGGCTCCAGTGCACTGTACAATACTCAAGAAGCACCTCATGGATGGTGGGTAACATTGACACTAAGGTCAATATTCAGTACTTCTCAGTAATTCCCAACAAATAGAATCTTGATACTGTCTTGAAAAAACATAACAGACACACCCATAAGCATTGGTTTTTAAGAGTACACTTTCAGTCTTCATTACATAGTTTAAAAGTTATGATAATGCCAAGCAGCCACCTACGGGTCTGGTAGCTTCCTGATTAATATATTTATAAATGTAAAATAATATGGTAGGTTAATATGGAAGATACCACTGTATACTTTGAAGTGGTGTGATAATCTTGAAATGTTACTTTAGAACTTGTACTGATAATTGTTAAGAAAATGCATTATGTTTTGTGCATTTACAGCTATGTTCTTTTGTTTCAGACGTGCTCAACGTCCATGGAAAGGTAAAAGCTTTGTTTGAAGAGGCAAACCTCAAAGACCTGCCACCTCTGCCTGAACCAGCACCACAGCCATCCACTGTTAACCAGCCAACAGCTGAGACAGACTATACCTCGACAAACAGACTAGGTGAGATTTACCAAATTATACAGGTTCTTACCGTATAATATATATAGGTATAACTTTTTTAATTTATTGTTCTTTGTTTGGACTAACTATTGTTGGGTCTTTGGACTACATATCTACTCAACAGCTTTTAGTACTACATTTCTGGCTAGATTAGTCATCAGAACGTGTATTTTTGCACTCTGTTCAGTGATGGCTTAAACGTAAGATACTGTGAAGCTTTTTAGGTTGAAAGCTTCCTTGTTATGTTAAGCTTCTCACCATAACAAGTTCACTGAACTGTACCCCATAGGTTCGACTCTCTGGCAGATAAAACAAGAGCTTGGGGAAATGCACAACTACGGAGCAGCAACGCCACCATCTGGGTTGTATGGTACAAGACCATACCTTCCTAGTGCTGCATCATCTGGACCATCCACCAGCACAAGTGGTCCAGCACGTTTTGGTGTTCGTATGCTTGTACCACACTACCCTCCTGGGAAGTTGTTGAACAGAAGCTTCAGCCATCCTCATGTTAAGGCAGAACAAAACCCACACACAGGTGGTCATGGAGTATCTACACCTGTGCTGAACCCTACAGCTGTCAGCCAGTTCAGGAAGAGGACCCTGGACGTCATGAGTGCTCCAAGTACTAGCCAGGCCACCACAACCCCTGTTACAAAGAAAGTGAAAGCAGAACCTGGATTCCTTTATGGACCCCATACATGTGCACAGAGTAGTACTGCAGTACCGAGTGGAATCAACAGGAGCATGACAACACCAGTGCCCGGTGTAATGTACAACAGTAGCAGCCAGGGTGTGATGCCAAGTGTGGGCTCTAGAGGAGTCCACCAGATTGCTACTATGGTGGGACAAAGTGGACAGATATTCAGTTTCCCAATCGTGCAAAGCATGGCACAGGCACATCAAAACAGCGCCAACCAGAGTAACCGCCAGACAGGAAACAGTACATTCTTTCACAGAGCAGCACAACCTTCAGCAAAGCCAGGAAAGGCATCGGTCTCCACATATTCTACTGGCAGCCAGGGCTTGTCAAGTGCCAAAGCTAAGGGTGTGTCATCAAAGGGCCTGGTTCAGAACTCTACAAGTGTACAGAAAAAAGTGATGGGAAAGCCTACTCCAGGGAAACAAAACAAAAGGAAGAGTGCCCATGTGGTCCCACCCCCAGTGCCTGCTGTAAAACAGCGTGTATGGACCCCAGTGAGGGTAAAGCAGGAACCCAGGAGTCCTCTGGTGGAAAATCAGGGCAGGAAGAAGAGGAAACTACAGGTAGATGGTAAGATTGAACAATTACTATACTTTTTATGTACCTTGAATCCTGGTCACTTTGGATATAGAAAGTCCTTTTCTTAAGTCCATTCAAAGTGAACGCCAAATATCTGTATGGTAAAATTTGTGATCAAAAGAGTGTTATAGAAGGAAGCATAGTCTTTTTGGACATGAAAAATGTAGGTATACACGCAATGAGTTCAAATGTAAGGTTTAGTAATATTGATTGGATTTTTTAGCCCTCAAATGTCAAAGTTTGAAGTTTCAGCTCTAATGTAGAAAGATATAGGCCCACTGACGAAAATGGTTGTCTCATCAAAATAATGATTATACGGAAAGATGTTTGAAACACAAAAGTTGTTGAATTTTGTGTTTCGTTCTCATCAACTATTTCATTGTCTGTCTGTGAGCACTTACACTGGCATTTTTACCTGCATGATCATATCGTATCACAAACCATTTGGTGCCCCTAAGATGCCTGAAGGCTAATTTAATAATGTTTAAAGATAAATTGATTCAGAAAATTTGATTGCTTATATAAATGCCTGTTACAAAAAGCATTACATTGATTTTGGATCACGAAAGCATGCTAGTTGTGTGAAATTGAAGAACAGGAAGACTGAATGCCAATATTTTTGACATATGTCAAGGGCTGCGTAAAGGTACAATGGACTGGTCCAAAACTGTTTTTTTCGTGCTGGACCGGTCCGAAAAATCTGTGGACCGGTTCGCAGACCGATTTTAGACAAATAGTACATGACTGTATATGAACAGTTCTAAGCAGGCTAGGCTCCTCATGTTTTTGGCTTACTGCTTTACGAAAATGGCAATCTAAGGCCAGACCAGTTATAGCTAACCATCGTTTGTCGCTTCCAAGATGTTATCTGTAAATTACAGTCGGAAATTCTAAAGGAGGAGTCTCAGGCAGCGAGGAGAGTAACATAGAATAGCAGCTACATGTAGGTTTGAGCCACAGCCAAGTGTAGGCTTGTAGCAGTTACTCACAGAGACCAGGATCAGGTCAGAGTACAAGTCCGGACCCGGACCTGTTCCTCTGGACCTAGACTGGAACGGAATTTTCTGTACCGGTGCGCAGCCCTACATATGTCACGTTCTTGTGGATGGAGAATAACTTGGCAAAGTTAAGGTGTGATTTAAATGAGGCAGAGAAGTGTAATCTGTTTCCATTCTCATTGCAGAGATTATTGACCTGACCCTGGATGACTAGTCAACATGCAGTACCTGCTGGGAGAGGTAGGTGGCCTCCTTCCCTGGGAAACTGCAGACAGCTAAGACAGCTACCTGTATTCTTGGAGTAAAATGTGGAGTAAGGACATTGAGCACTTAACACTGGATACCTTTCTTTTCGAGACACTTGAGGTAGACTTGGATCCGGAGTAATGGAACCTAGACCTGTATTTATGGTTGAATGACAAGTTTGTTAATTGTTGCCAAGGAAGGTTGTCACATACACTGACAAAGTTAGCACAAAAGTATTAGTCAATATGTGGTTCTTAAATGGAACAGTGCATTAACAATATGCATTAGAGTTGATTTTTCTCTTAGATGAATTAGATGCTTCATGTCTAAGTACTCGTATAAGATTCAATCATGGTGTGAAAGATCAATAAAAAAAAGCAAGGTACTTTTTGTCACAAATAAAAAATCATCCAATGCTTCTCAAATGTTTTAGAAACATTTACAAGAGACATGGCAATGTGAGAATAAAAATTGGAAGTTGTAAGATGGAATGAACTTGTGTCAGTGTTGAAAGACTAAGTAGTACATCTATCTTATCTTTAAAATGATGTTCAAATTCCAGTTAACACAATTCAGTATTCAGTTGTACTCATAGTTCTTGTATCAAGTAAGGTGGCAATAAGCAATTTTGTCATACAGCTTTACAAGACCTAGAGTATGTCTCGGTATAAAGTTACAGAAACTGTCAGATGTTACCCCCTAGCAGTTTTCCTGACCAAGGTACATTTAGTTCTCTTTGGCTAGTTAGTTAAGTTACTTGTTAAACTTTTAATTTTGTCAGTTTTAGTTCTAACAGTTTTATAAAAAGTTTTGTGTTGGCATGCTTTCATCCAAATGTGCAATTTATGTACATGGAAGGTTCCTGCCAGCTCACTGTCACTTGTTATGTAGTAGAAAGTCAAAGCACAAAGTTTTATATCTAATTTGTTCAAGTTGTTGGATCAGATGTTAATGTTACCGGATGCATAAGATACCATCATTGTTTTGGTGCTCAACATATTGCAGAATATGGAATAGACTCAGTTATTGGATCATGGTTGATTTAGTATCATGGTATATAATTCTACATTTACTAATTCAGTCATCTAGACACTCATTCATCAAAAGTTACTTTGCACAATTCTTAGTTCTTGCATTCAGTATTAAAACTTAGTTCTTCACAATCTGTAGTGTCGTCTGTTTATCTGTCTTGACTCCTGTGACTATTTTCTGTAATGTGTTTAAGTTGTTGGCTGAAATAATAGAGGTAATACTGGGATGTCTGGTAGGGGCTGGAGCATGCATGGTCATCTGACAGTATTTGTAGTTTCATCATGTCAGTGGACTGATGTCAGTGCACCTTTCTTCTGACCTGTATTTGTTACCAGGGTATTGAAACCTGTCAAACTTTTAAGTTAAAACAGTCTTAATTTTCTCAGCCACAATGCTACATAATTTGAAAGCTTTGCAAGAGAAAGTGAACAGTCTTGTACCTTTTCAAATGTACATATAAATAATGAAACAACCAGGTACAAAAATAGTGTTTATTATGACTGAGGTAGACATTGTTACAATATCATTTGACGCCTATACTGCTACATACTAGATATTGTTCCTGAAACCACCTTTTCACGTGTAAAATAACATACTAAACAAGCAACATTTTACTAAATGTCACAGTAAATGTCACCATGTCGGTCCCCAACATGTAAGGCCACACCAATTCAATTTAATGTGGCCAGAGAATTAACTTTTTAAAATCTAGTTCTGATAGCATACTCAAATCGCTTTGGGTGCCTTTAAAGTCTCAGCTATTGGCGGTATAGTCTCATAAAGCTCGCTACCTGTTTCATGAGACATTTAAGCCATTTCTCAGCATAGCTCTGGTGTCTGAACCATTTACATTTTCATCAATGGATGTCACGTTGCAATGCATCAATTCAAGGCAAGGGATCATGTGTCAGTAGTGGGCTGGTTTGTAGATCAGCTCAGATTTCTCTAAGAAGCGAATAACTGTACCCATTCCTTGTGATTTTTTTAGTAGCAAAAGTAGACGGTAGGAAAGGGATGCTTGAGTAGAAAATAAAGAGAAGAATTCGAAATTCCCCATCTTTGACATTAAAAGAGATATTGTGAATAGGGCATCGCAATTTAGAAGGCTGCTGAACCGTGGTCTCCGCTTCTCTGATACGATTGACAAAATCGTAATTCAAATCGTGTCCACTCTCTTCTAGATACCCACCTTCTGATTCTGTTTCGACGCAGTTTATCCTGTATGCGAGAGAAACTAGTCTACGCTATGCTTATATACAATCGGAAAGGTCTTCTCTTAAACGCGCTTCGACATTGTGACGGTGCATAGGCTATTCTGCAAAAATGAGAATAAAATACACTTCACACGTATTTCCATAGTCTCATAAACACACCGGTACCATGTATTTGAAAGAAGGATGATGAATAGTAATAACCTGTTAACCAAAAAATTGCTGTTGAATGCGAGCAAGTTATTCATGAGGGTACTATAAGATCAACACCACGTCCAACCCGACTAGCTAGACAATTAGTGCCCCCGACTTGTAACCGGTAGCGGTAGATTTGCCCTGCTCTCGGGGCCAAGTTGGGTACAGTTCCAGTGTGAGATGGCGGACACGCAGACAGGCGCCTGTCTTAAGCCGGGAGAACCGCCTCTTCCTCCAAGACAGACACAGGGGGTACCGCCTCTTCCCCCCAAACATACTCGAAGGGTATCGCTACTTCCCCCTAAACAGAATCCGAGGATACGGTCTCTTCCTGCCAGAGAGAGAGATGGACGACGGGTAGGTTTGTACCCAGACAGTGCTCAGGGGCAGGACCTCAACCAGCTGCCGCTGAATCCGATGTATCAGTCATCAGGTAAGTTTTAATGTCATTCTTAGGAAGCAAGGCAGCACTCAAATGCACAAATACATTGTAATTATGCATTTTGTCCTCCTATATGTACAGCCCTGCATTCTAGCTAGAAAGGCAACGTAGCATTATCAGCAACTCTTAAGATTTAAGTCTTCTCTTTGGCAGTCCAGTCTCAGGAGACCACTCTCAAGACTTAAGTAAAACAAACAATGCTACGATCATGAAGCTGGCACATCATATATCGATTTCGCCTGAAATGCTACAAAGAACGAAATATAAATATAAAAAAGAAATATAAATATAAAAAGTAGCACACTCACTCGTCCGCCAAGCGTGGAGACTCACCAAGGATATTGTTATCCGTTGTTTAACATGCATTTTTTTCTTCAAAATAGTGGCTAAAAATAAAATGTGAAAGTAAGCAGCAAAGTAGTCCCAAGTCCTTTACTCGATCACATTTGTCAGGTTGCTCTTGTAGTAGTATTTTTTTATGTTATGAGGATTGTTCTATATCTTGAGTGATCTCTCAAGTTTGTCACATACTTCCTTGTATAAGCTGTCTTGCACAGTTGTGTTGTGTTTCAAATCCTTTGTGATCATGGACCTGACATACGAGTGTCAATGGTTTGCTCCGAAAGAACAAAATTAAAACCTGGTACGGGGTCCCGTATGCATCTGGCCGTTTGGAGCGCCATACACTGTCATTAGACAAGTTAGCGAGCGTATCGTTTTTGTTTGAAGGACTCAGTGAATGTCGTCCACAACCGTCAGCATTGGAGGAAGAGGAGAATACCCGCCCAAAAATGGCAGGCTCGGACGTTCAGGTAGCAGATTGTCAGCCGACAGGCCGACCCGTCCAAGATCAGGATGTTGCTCGAGTTGTGTATCCAGGTGACTTGACCAGACAAGAAGACCATCCCGGCCACAAACGTACACGAAGATGGTCTGTTCCGGCCACAAACGTGCACGAACAAGGGATGTGCCTCCCACAACCTCTGCACCGTGACATCCTCGGACCACCGCCAGTTCTAACTACATCGAGGCCTGTACGTCAGGCCGGTGGGTCCCGGCATAGGACGACCTCCACACACGTAAACGAGGATGGGGAGTTAATCGACATGGGCGTTCAACAACCTCTAAACCGCGGTTTCAGCGGCGCACCGCCTCTCCCAACCACACCGAGGCCTGTACGACAGACCGGTGGGTCCCGGCAAGGGACAATCTCCACACAAGTAAACGGGGATGGGGAGTCATTCGAGATGGGCATTCAACCACCTGCATACCGTGGTATCAGAGGCGCACCGCCTCTCCCAACTACACCGAGACCTGTACGACAGACCGACGGAGCGCAACATGTGGCGGACTCCACACACGTAAATGACGACATGGAATCAATCCAGATAAGCATTCAACAACCTCTAAACCGTAGTATCAGCGGCGCACCGCCTCTCCCAACTACACGGAGACCTGGACCGCAGACCGGTGGATCCCGGCATATGGTGACCTCCACACAAGTAAACGAGGATGGGGAGTCATTCGAGAGAACCATTCAACAACCTCTAAACCCTGGTATCAGCGGCGCACCGCCCGGTCCAACTACACCGAGACCTGGACGACAGACCGACGGGGCGCGACATGTGGCGCACTCCACACACGTGTACGAGGATGGGGAGTCATTCGAGATGTGCCTTCAACAACCTCTAAACCGTGACGTCCTCGGCGCACCTCCTGTTCCAGCTACACCGAGGCCTGGAGGACCGACCGATGAGGCCAGCCACTCGGTGCCAGCGGCTCAACCTCTCAACAGCGAGAGTCTCGACACATCGCCCGCTCCAGCAACGCCGAGGCCAGAAGGAACCACCGATGGTGTCCAACATAACATAGAAGGGCTACAACCACAAGACATCATCAACCAGCTACATAGCAACCCCATGTATAGCTCCAATCAGCCTACAGGTTAGCATTGCTTAGTGATATTGTGCATTAAATGTTTGATTCGGTTTCTCTTTTAATGTTGGACGTTTCATAAATTTTGCCCAACATCACTAAAGTGTATGCATATCGACATTCGTGGACGTAGAATAAAGAGCGTGACAATGCTTGTATCAATCAAGGTATAACAAAAGACAGGACAGAATAGTTTGTTTTCCGATGCTCAATTTTCCCACCCGTTCAAATGCAGTTTTGATAGCAAACATTTTTTACAAAATGGAGTCCTGTTTATCTGTAGATATTTCTAATTAGAATTTGTAACAAGACATCAATACCAACTAATAATATAGATCACTTTGCAAAAGCCTTGTATGCTTAATACTGTAAAGTGGTTTTATACTGACGAAAAAGACAATTTCTTTTTCCTTTCATACAATGTAGACCCCGTCGACGCACGTGGTACCATATGGGGGCAACTACGTGATCGCGTCTCAACTCCCCTGCTGATATGTGTTGCCATGACGTCCATTATCATGGTAACATTGATGATTGCTGTACCTGTCATCTTGGTGCACATCTATACCTTTCATGGTCCCAGTGACACTGTAAGTTCAATTTGTTCCTGTTATACATATATCCAGCATTAGAACACTTCAAAATTATTGAGGGAAGAACAAGCTGCGCCTACACAGGCAATCAAAAACAGAACAACTCTGCATGCTGATATTTGAGTATTCATTATAAAGATTTATTCCATTGTCACCTGACTTACGTTAATTCGATATTTACTCACAAAGTGAAGTAACAAATCTTTAAAGCTTTATATTTTGTGCTAAAAAAAAAAAGAAAAATCATAATTAACAGTCTCGGTTTGTCCGGCTACAGCCCGCTACAACCATAGCAGGAGACAACGTCAATGGAAGCACTGACTGGCAACACCCTGCTACAACTATGGACGGAGGCATCTTCACTGACAGTGCTGACTGGCTACAGCCCGCTTCAGCCATGGAAGCAATCAAGGTCAACGGCAAGACTGACTGGCGAAGTTCTACAGTGATGAGCACTGCAGAAGTGACGTCTGCTGACGTCATCAATGTCAGTAGTCTCCTGCTAATGCGGCAATTACTTATTTAGCTTCAGCCCAGTCGTATCTATTGAAGCTCCGCAGTTTGTCGTTCCATGCTTTCTTGTCCGTAGGGCCATAAACGACGTTGATAGACAATTATGGTGACAAATAGTTCTGCATTGATACTACTATAATGCCGTCTATTCGTAATTAACCGATTCAAGTGTGTCAAAACCTGTTTAAATGCTACAATCGTTTTTAATTCGCAGATTCAAATGTTTTGAAGATTGTCTAACAAGCATAAGTCTGTTTACTCATTTAGTAATTATTATGGCCATGTTGTAGATGGATACCACAGATGGGCATGTCTCTTCCGAGGTGAAAGTTGCAGGGCCTGCAAAAGCCACAATGCCACTTCGTACGAGCACCAAAGGTTTGTCATCAGATGTCATGTATGATATGACTAATCAAGCTTATATTACTATAATGAAATCCATGCAACGAAACACTGGGAAGAAGTCTTGTTCGTCGTCGATTCTACTCGTTCTGTCCATACCCTCATAGAAAAGGGAAGAAGTGTTGTGCGCTATCGTATCGTTGCGTCTGTTGCATTTCACTTTGTTTTTCTAACACAGTTTTTGGAAATTGGTGTTAGGGTTTCAGCATGGAGAGTGATTAAAGGAGCTGAGTTGGATATTCTTGCAACTTTTCAGTAATCGTCTTACAGACTTAGTAGCCTCCCAGAATATGTCGCGCTTACCACAAAGCTCCTGTCTCCGTTCCTTCAGAAGCGAATGGTGGGAACAGCTGTGAAGACGACATCACCTTCAGAGGAGAAGGGTCAGAAGCTGGGAAATTTGGAAGCGTACGTACCGTTGCAGTTTCGCCTGACAACAAGATATGGGTGGGTGATCTGGATGAAGACCAGTTGCAAGTATACAGCATGGAGGGCGTTTACCTGAACCAGTTCCCACTGGTTGCACCACGGCGAGGGGGCGTGATGCTAAGCACATCTTCTGTTGCCTTTGATGGGGATGGCCAACCGTGGGTGTTGATGGAGGGGCATTCTACTTACCCTGATTCCATGGTACACTTCAGCAGGAATGGTCGCCGCAAAGTGAGCTTTAACCTACCAAGCAACGTGCCCACGCTGCTGAATCGTGGACTGGCCATTGACTTGCGAAATGACCACATTTTCCTCACATGGTCCTCCGGTGTCAGAGGTGGAGTGCACGCCTTCAAGCCGGATGGGCAACTCCTGTGGAATTCCTATCCGCAGCACCAGATGACTGCACCAGCACACGTTGCTGTTGACGCTGAAGGGAACATTTTCGTGTCGGACTATCGCACTGACTTCATCAACATGTATGATGAGAACGGACAGTTCCTGTTGAAGTTTGGAGGACCAGGAAACCGTGGTGGTCGTTTGAACATCCCTAGAGGTATCTGTGTGGACAGTGCCGGCCATGTACTAGTGGTGGACAGAAACAATCGGCGCGTAGTGATGTACACGGGCCGGGGCAGGTATGTCCGCCATATTGCAATTAATGCAGAATCCCGCCCGGCAGCTGTTGCCGTTGGACCAGGAGGACAGTTGGTAGTGGCTACTTTCCGTACAGTCACTGTCTTCAACTGCTACTGAGATGTTGTTTTGAATATCTGGCCGTTGAGCGATTGAATATAAGAAGTGTAGCTGACCTTCTTCCCATTGTTCAGTACAACATCGAAACTGTTTAGAACAATGTCGACATCGCCATCGGACAGGGATGCCTCCCTTCACCGTGTTGAATGAGTGACAGTTTACTGTATCCTATCCTGTCCACAAGGGAAAGATGAGCAAATGTAACTCCATCAAACTCTAGAGCAACTGTTTTCATTATATCTGTCAGTACAAAAATATCCCTTTGAATGCGTCCGCGGGCAAACACAGATGTTAAAAGAAAATGTCCCTTCTGTTTTCTGTAGAAATTGCAGAGGAGCAAAGTGTTCTTTAGTGTTAACTCACTTTCTTATCTTGGTTGCAACAACTTAGTAGTAACTTCTCCACAAAGGAGACTGGTCGGTGCATGCCAGTATTCTGTTGTTGTCGTTTTTTATTAACACAACAAAACTATATTTAGAGAAAGATGACCTTGGTGAAAGAAGACCAAAGACGAAAAGTATTATTTGTTGCACTTCTCTAGACATTGATGCTACTGGATCCATGGTACGAATTAAGTCAGTTTTCGCATCTTACGTGGCATGTTTGAAGCATTCCACGAACTGTTGTTCAGAAAAAATAAAACAAATAAGATAAGTAAAGCGGCTATTCTACATATCCGTTAGCAGGGAATAAGCGTTCATTGTCAGTTTGGTTTTGTCACTGCTCCATGGCCGTACATCAATACGTTTATCAGTTTGAAAGCACTAAATACATGTATTATTCTGTAATAGGAGACATCATGCATCGATGTTTCTTGATGCTTGATCATGCTTGATTAAATGTGAATCAGTGAAACATTGATGCATGATGTCTACTTTGCAGTTAGGTATTAAACTACTTGATTTCGTCCTCTTGATGTCAATTGCACTGACAATGAAAATTACAATGAGGACTCCAATTCAACTCAAGTTTGTTTCAGGTAATATCTCGTGATATTTTGTGCTGTATATAACCTGTGTCTATGGAACATTATGTAAGAGCAAGAGTCTTATAGTTGTGCAGTTGTAACTTTCTCAATTTGGCTAATTTCCCCCTGTGTAGAAATTGTAAATAACAGGTGACATTTGTAGCAGGGAATGATACATGTTGTCTTGTGGATAATGGTCTTTCCAATTCTAATGTGAAGTGACGTTTTGCCTCTCAAAGAGTACTTGTTTTTTTTTCTGTATCATTCAAAATAAAGATATATCATGAAGTATTAAATGGTTCATAACACCATATTGTATCAGGTCTTCTGTTGTCAATGTTGAATATTTCAACTTGGTAAACAAACACTGTTAATCAGAAACTTGTGGCCAGTAGATCTCGTACTGTTAAATGTCTCACCCATTTCGTTCCCTTCTCTCTGACCTCCCTATATTTGTTTTGATTATAACTGGTTCAACACAGCATTAACGTACATGTAGCTTTATAAAACCATACCTGGCTCATGGGTCATAGGTAAAGTTATGGGCAAACTTGAGCGAATAGGGGCTGATTCCAATACTACCTAAGGTAATCACGATTTGAATTATTTACGATATTTTATTGGTCCTTTTGAAATACACACTTATTAGTGGTTCCCGTAGCTGAATAACGCACAAAGGGCTTTCTTACTACGAAACAGTCAGGTCTCGTATTGTAAAAATGCGTTCATCTGAAGGAGGAGGACAAGCCCATGTATCAACACGATAAAGATATCATATTCGTAAGAAAGTTGTATTTTGAATTCGCTCAGATTCCTCGGGAACACAGGCAAAATGAAAAAGGGCAGATTGCTTGAACAGTATCATCTTGCAGTTGACATTATATTATGGACGACAATACATAAATAAATAGTGCATTAAACAGAAGTTTTGCAATCGGAGTTAACTTTGGTTCTTACTCGATTGTCGCATAATGTAAGTACGCACGTTAACAATATCCAAATCAAGTCTACTTCCTTTTGAATATTTATCTACTGACGTCTGTTCTGACGCAGCTTATTTGATATTCAACATTTAGCTTTAATCTACCATACATCTACATCATACGATACAAATAATCTTATTTCTTATGTGTAGCAGGTCTTTGATGTGGAAGAGGTGAATAATTCACGAGGAAAAGGAAAATTCCCATCTCACACGAACGTGGATTCGTGCCGCTTTGGTATTTACAAAACTCTCCAATCTCCAGACAATCAGAGGGTCCACTGTTCGCGTAGTTTCCACCGAAAACGTTTCCTAGAGATTGTTTGTTTGTTTGTTTGTTTGTTTATTTATTTATTTGCACACAACAGCGCTAGATTGGGCCTGGTAGAAGTCAACCATAAGAATAAGGCCCGAGTGAAAAAATGTGACGATACTTTCATCGATCTAAAAGCAAATGGTCGATGTCTTTCGAGAAGTCAGAAACACTTTGATAAGTGTGAGTAAAGTCATTAAACTACACCGGGCAGCACGATTTCGTCTATGACCGAGGATAACATCACCATAAGCGTGTCAATAACATGTTTATAATGTAGAAGAGAAGTCGGCAAAAAAATCCATCGCAATGAACTACTATGAAAAATAGGGTCTTCATTTAATCAGCCGATAAAGGCTGGTACCAGGAAGAAAGTTTCTTGCAGATTATTTAAGTTTGCGGACATGCTCTGACAAAATTTTACGGTTCGATTAGCAACGGTTCATGCTCATGTGTCAATAAATAAGCTGTACATTATTCAAATCCCTTATGTTCATTTTTGAATATCTTACCTGCTGTCGGCCGTATGACGCAGATTATCCGATATTCTTCGTGAAAAAACTGGACGCTAAGGCTTCTTTACACACGTTTACAAACATTATATTTAATTTAATGATAATTTTAAGGTACGGTATTTATAATTCTTCAGTGCATTATAAGGTCTACTGTGTAGTTGTTATGTCTCTTTGTTGTGTCAGAATGGAATGAGGCGTAATGAAAAGGAAAACGCACATTAAACACATCAAAGGGGATTCTTGCCGGTTTTATTCTTACAGCACTGCAGGCAGTCTCCAGACAATTAATGTGTCTCTTTACATGTGAAGTAAAATAGTTCAGGGCACAGCGGACTGATATGCCTTTGGTGACTGACGCCAGACTGGTTTCCTTCTCAGCCGAACATAGCAGAAGGCCCGGCACACGATTTACGGCAGTCCCAAACATCAGATAGTCAGTTGTAGATACAGGTAGAGGCGGCTGGTCAACGGCTGTCTGCACGTGTTGAAAACCGACCTTTCCCACAGCTCCCCGTAGAACATCATCTCCCAGCTGCAGTGAGAAGGCAGGACCGAAAAGAAAAAGTTAGCACGAAAGGCGTCAGGCGCCCAAGATAGAGAAATAGTCAATTTCAACTGTCAGATTCAAGAAACAGTTCCTCCTTCCACCACACGCACTATGGACGGACCACCTCTTCCCACAAGACAGATGTCGTGTCCACCATCTCGTCCCTCTCAGTACATCGATGGGATCACGCCTCTGCTATCAAGACAGAAGACGGGGCTATACCGAAACAGCCGACAGGAGGAAGACTCCAATCAG
>LZCU01033006.1:0-11282 GCA_001663935.1 Asymmetron lucayanum | reverse complement strand
AAGCAAGACATGTAGAAGCAGATCCAGCCATTCATACCCTGATGAAGGTATCTGACAGCCACCAAAACATTGGAGGTACCTACATATCTTGGCTGTCTCTCAAACTATCATATTACTGAGTAATGTGTTTTGTTTACCAGTCAGTCAATGTGATGATGTTGTTGCCCTAGTTTACATCAGAAGATGGCATGATGAGTCATGCATCATCACTGATAAACCGTCAGTTTACATTGTTGTATCTGTCTGTATCTTTACCACACAACCAATAAACCTCCACATTACCATGACTCTCCAGTTGTGTTATTTTTAGATACTGCAAACAAAATTGATGTGTTTTGAGTCATTGCATACTGAAGAGTGACCCTACAAATTTACAATACAGGCTTCTCAAACAGAGGTCTGATGCTTACCGCCCCCTCTGAAGGACTGTAAGTCCTTCAGTCAGTGTCATATTTGTTTGGGTTTAGAACACTGACAGCTATGGTGGGTTGAAACCCTGATCCACCAAACCACATTCAACACATTCATGTTATTGCTTAAATTCTTAAATAGCAATGTTCATTCATTTAATTTTACTGAAATTGCAGCAATATAATAGAATGAACTATCCAAAAGCTGTCAGTTGAACGTCACAAGATTAACCAAAGCTTTGTTGTAATCAATTTCTTTAGCTGATATTTATTATTTTCTCTTCTCCAGCTTGTAGCACAAGATGGCATCAGCATCAGAGCAGACCAACCTTGCCAGTAACGATGTAAGCCTGACCTGTCTGCTGTGTGAGCAGCACTACAAGAAGCCCAAGGTCCTGTCCTGTCTGCACTCCTTCTGCCAGGCCTGTCTGGACAAACAGCTACAGAAGGAACCTGGCACCATCCTCACATGTGATGTCTGTGAACAGGAAACCTCCCTCCCTTCACAGGGGCTCTCTGGTCTCCCTGATGACTTTGTGGTCAGGAATGTGTTAGAGAATATCCTTCTCAGCTCTGCTAACATCATATGTACCACCTGTACAAGTAAGTCGGCCGCGGTGTCGCGGTGCATGGAGTGTGCGAGCTACATCTGCCCTAATTGTGTCTCCGCTCACAACTGGATGCTCTGCTTTCAGAACCACCATGTGGTCCCTCTAGAGGAGTTACAGGGTACTGCAGGCAGGAGTGCCCTACAGAGGCCAGTATTCTGCAACACACACCAAGGGGAGCCGCTAAAGTTCTACTGCAACACCTGCGAAGTGCCAATATGTAAGGAGTGCACGGTCTTAGACCACGCCATCACCGCCCACAATTACGTCTACCTCAATGACCAAAATGTCGCTCTTGGCAATCGGTTACAAACTCTGGTCGAGCAGAGCAAGGAGAAGGCTGACAATCTTAAGAAACAGTCGACCTCCTTGGTGGAATCCGCTACACAGATCGAGAAGCAAGGAGAAGAGGTCATACAGCAAATTAACGAAACAATAGCCGACCTGAAGGCAGTTCTAGAACAGTGCAAAGAGGAGCTTGTGGAAGAACTGAATGACTGGATGGCTGGTAAGCAAGAGTCTCTAAACCAGCTACAAACTCATATCCAGGACACTGTGGATAAGATAAACCACGGGTGCAAGTTCACAGAAAATCTTCTCAGGCAGGGTAGCCATGTGGAAATCCTTTCACTCCAAGGACAGGTAGAAGCACAGTTGCAGTCGCTCCTGACCTTTAACCCCCAGCACAAGGCAGAGATTCAGTTTACGGTGAACACAGACCTGCTGGAACTCATTGAGAAGGGTTCGGTCGGGTCCTTAAAGAGCGACGAGCATAAAAATGAGCCGTCATCCCAACAGACCAGTGGAGAAGCCAGTCCTAATGACCATGAGAACAGCCCCTCGCGAGGGTCGTCGTACTATTCTGAGTCGGGCTTCAGCGATGGTTCTGGGGGCGGGAAGTCAAAAGCTGCAGCTGAAGGCGGCAATCCAAGCAGGGAGGCAGCACCAGAGCTGCCACCGAAGCAGACTGGGCGTCTGCCGTTCGAGAAAACCAGAACTTTCTCCATCCACGATACACCTGAGGAGATCGTCATTCCTCCGCAAGAAGAAAGTGACGTTGAAGGGGAAGGGGTGGAAAGAAGGTCAGGTTCTAAGTCACGTATACCCGACGACAGGCGGCAAACCTTCATCCTTAAAGATTCAAACCAGGTTGATGACCTGATACCAGTCGTTGGGGACAACAACGGGAACCGCTACAAGGCAACCTCACCGACAGGGATGTACAGAGGAGATAGGGGATTACCAAATGCAGATTTGCCTCCCCGGCCACCTCCTAGGGCCCCTACAGGCATGCAGAGGAAGCCGCCGTATCAAAACGGCGGATACAATAAGGTCCACAACTACTCACACAGTATCAGTATGTCGTTGGAATATCAACTGGGAGGTTACGGCCAATCTCCTGGGCTCTTTAACCAAACGGGAGGTATCGTAGTGAGTGCATATGGAGACATGTACGTAGCCGATCAGGGCAACCATCGAGTGCAAGTCTTTGACGGTCGCGGAAATTTTAAGTTCCAGTTTGGTCGAGAGGGCAAGTTTGACGGATGTTTGGTATATCCTAACCATCTTGCCATAACTCCTGATGGTAACATCGCAGTGAACGATCCCGGAAACCGCAGAGTCCAGATCTTTGCCCCTAATGGTGACTACTTGGGAAAGTTCAGCGTAGCTCACATAAAGGGTGTAAAGGACATCACAGTTAGCCACGAGGGGCAGGTACTGGTTCTGGACCATAACGCCAAATGTGTTCATGTCTTCAACCAGCACGGAAACCTGCTACAGAAGCTGGATTTGTACAAGCAACTGCGACTTCCTACCTGTATAGCCACAACTTGGACAGGGGAAGTCGTCGTGGCAGACCGCAACCCGCACAGCATCAAGATATTCGACCGACGAGGCAACTTCCTGAAGCAGATTCCCGTGAAAGGGTTTGGTTACTCCCCTGTGCGGCTGTGCGTGGATGTGAACGGGAACATCGTCGCGTTACACCACAGCTACGGGTACTTCCACATCACGGTGTTCCGTCCCGACGGATCGATGCTCGTCACCTCTCAGGGAATGAAGAAGATGTTCTACGACTTCGACATGACGCCCAACGGACATCCCGTTGTCACGACGACGGATGAACACACCGTGCTTTACTTCAGTCAGCTGGTGAGGACAGGAAATAAGGATAACTTCCAACTCTAACCAGAAACACAGACTCTTCTCCAAAACTGGTGAATGAATACTTCATCTCTGGACTTTTTCTACGGAGCACTCTTTGGAAACCACAGTGACTGGAAGTGACACATTACAAACAGGACTAAGCCATGTAGATATGTGGAAAAAAACTTAAAGGCTGTCCTCTCCATGCATGCAGTGGTAGGTAGGTGGGACAGATTGTTAAGTTCGGTTCTTCAATGTTCGTTTCAGTTCAAATTCAACTTTGCACATTGTTGCACACTACTGATATTTGTACCAGTATATGATAATTTTTTTTTGGGGGGGGGGAGTTTGGATAGAGGAGTTGTACTGTGTTAGGTTAGTTCAGTTCAGTTTTAGTTTTCACTTGTTGCATACTAGTACCCTTAGGACTTCAGTTTTTCTTCGTTGGGGGTACATCGATGGAGCCGTTGCATATGAATCTATGTGCCATAGTTTAAGATAGATGCACATACATAGTACACATTCACTGTGATGGGGAAGTCTGCATTTAGACAATATACTCTAGCTACAACATAAAATGGGGCATCAGCTATAATATTACATTCTGAGCAAGGCTGAGAAGTCTTCCAGAAATGTGCTTGCTTGCAAAAATGCAAAACTGACACATAGGTATGGTGTTGTATTTTCTGACACAAAACCACTTTGTAAAACAAATGTTCTTTTTCGTAGAAATAGTTTCGTGCCATGTAAATCAAGAAACTCATTCACCTGTACATCCAGTAGATATTAAGGCAAATTTTTTGCACAAGTTTAGTCCATCATGAAAGTTTTTGTGGTTAGGAAGAACCAGCAAACTTGCAAACGTCCTCAAGAAGTATAAAGAAGGTTATCTCTGACCTGAGCAGCACACAGTTTTCATTTGAGCAAACCCAGAATAGACTGAGCTCCAGGATAGCATTGTGCTTTGTGATAAAGACAACAGCCAACTTCTGAGGGAGATGATTTATGACCTGTTTAAGGAGAGATTGTCATCATGGCCTAGCTTCAGGATGTAGACCAGGGACTTTCATTTTAAATTTGGTAAGATGATCTGTGGCAAGGGAAGAGGAGTTAGGTGAAATCTGGAGAAAGTGTGACACATTTGGTTGAACAGGAGGGAAAAGTTCATGAAATAGACTTATAACGAGCAGTAAATTGAAATATAGATTGAGTAGTGTTTCACTCATGGGGAGGAAGCTACTTCAAGTATTTATCACATTGCAGATTTAGACAATGTACTTTATTTAATATATAGCATGGATTCTATTACGTTGTGTGGAAGAAGAAAGAACCTACAAACAGAACTGTTTGTAAGATAATGTGGAAAGGTTATTGTGGATTCTTTAGTAGTTAACGATGGATGTGAATTGTTTTAGGGTGTTTGAAGTTGAGAAGGAGTTGAGCCTTAACATATACAAGTATATACTAATAATATTTTAGAAACTAGATACAAGTTTTGCTTGTTGCAAGGAAAAGGACTGTGTATTTATTGAGGAGGAGATTTGAAATTCAAGATTGAAAACTGAGGGAGCTTTGAGTGATAATGATGGTGTGACTGGTCATTTCAAACTTGGAAAAACACAGAGTTTTAAGATCTAAAAGTTTTAACAGTAACAGTTCAGTTTGTTGCTAAATGGGTTTTAAAGTTTCCCTTGAAATTGAAAAGAATTAAATGTGTGGTATTTTCCTTTCAGTTATTGATTGGCATACCTTTATATACAAGTAGATTTTTTATTGAGGTATTTGACTGTACCGTTAAAGAAACTTTCCAAAGTCCATTGTCTTTCCTAATTGGAATGACCAGTACCTTTACAAAGTATTACGAGGTTTGACAAGTTGAATCTGTTGCTGAGAGAATATTATAATCTCCTAGTGCTAGCTTGGGAACTCCAGAAGTATGGGAGCTTGTTTTAAGGTGATGGACTGAGGAATTATTGAGGAGGATTCTTGAGCTTCAAGGAGTGCCGAGGGGAGCCGTGATTGATGGCAGTAATTTTGTTTTGTGCAGATATTAACCGTGTGCTGTGAAACCTAGTTCTTGAAACAGAAAGATAAGCCATAAGAAGTACCTTGGAGGTAAAGGTGTTGTGACGAACATGATATGAAGGGAGTACCATATAATGGGACGTGTGATAAGCAGAACATAGGAGTGAATAGCGTGAGTAGCTGTAGGGGTGTTACAAGTAATATTTGATATATTTAGTCACTTTGTTGAAAATTGTGTTGAGGATATTATGGAGCTATTGAATGGGTTGATGTCTTGTGACTTACTTAAGGTGTTGTGGATATTGAAGTTGGTGACACTGTGCACTATGGAGATCATGACCTTAAACTTGTTGAAGGAAGACAGTAGAACATATGCAAGGATTCAAGACTGGTGATGATGTTACTGACAAAGCTTCTTGTCAGTTAATCCACACCAGTGTAATTTCTTGGTTCTCAGCTTTATAGAAATAACACTGAACTGCACAATATTAAACAGAGAGCCATACAGATACATTCATTCTTTCAATCATTCTTTCTTTATTTTTGTCTTCATTCTTTCATTTTCTTTCATTCATTCTTTCATTCAACCATTATTTCTTTCTTTTTGTCATTCATTCTTTTACTCTTGATGTGTACCACCTTGAGGAGAGGAGGACAGTGTTTTCATTTTGGTTTCACACTTCATGATACTATAAACTACCTGAGAACTTGGGAAGTTACCTGGTGTGGCCTTGATCCTTCATGTCTAAACGGAGATCCCCAGAAAGGCACTGCACAGTGCACAGGCAGGTTTGATGAAGTCACTTGATGTGTAAAGGGGTTTTTAAGGGTTGACAAGCATTGTTGATTGAGCAGTTTAAGGTTTGGAAGTATAACACTAAATTAGACTACATTTTCTTAACATTGAAACAGGAAACCCATCGTTGCAGTCCTTTGATTGATGACACTACACATATAAGATGCTTTTTGTAGTAAATTGCTTTTTAAGGCTGTAGAAAAACCTTGTAATGATTTCAGCACTGAAGTATGGTTTTGTTGTTGTTACATTATTAATGTACATGTGATGTACATTTCTTAGCAGTTTTATTTTCCTATCACAGTGCAATGTTTGATGGAGGTTCATGCGCATACATGTTTGTATGCTACCAGACCATCTTGTGTGCAGGGCTTTCTATTTGTTATGTCTAACACTTGTAGTGCCACTCAGCATATGATCCTACCATCCATGGAATAATCAGTGCACTGTTGGCAACAGCACAGATGAAACTCACCAGCTGACAGTTTATACTTGGAGAGAGGCAGCCAAAAGTACATGTACTGTACAAATAGTCCTTAACTTCAATTCACATAATACCACCAGGTGACAATAATCCACTGCCTTGAAAAAAAACAACTCTGATGCAACAACCATCAGGTATGTACTCTTTAGGGTAAGTAGGATTGTATACGTATATACCTGATGGTTGTTATATCAGAGTTCTGTTTAAGCACTATTTTGTCAAGGCGGCAGATTAATGTCACCTGGTGGTATTATGTGAAGTTAGGATAGAAAGAATTCTGATTTTCTAAGTGCCTCTCTGCCAACCAGATTTATGGACTAGTTGACTCCTTGTGTATTACTTTTCTGTCAAATGAATCAGTTCTGTGTATTATGTACACATTGGCTACTTAGTTAAGAAGTCACCTTCACCACTTGATGCACACATGTCTGACATGTCTGACCATGTTGCAATAGAACAGACAAGCCATTGTGTCTTCTGCCATTGTAGTTGAACTTGTGGAAAATACAATGCTGTATTTGTCTCATCATCACTTGATCTTGTTGGTTCTTATCAGTCAAAATATATTTGTTCACCTTTGTACCTTTTTAGACTTTTCAATAAAGTTAGGTCAATTTAGACCTTGGTTACGAGTAGTGATGAGTAGCTATTAACTTCAGCTTTTTAAAGACCCTGTAAATTAAAAAATAATTGAGTCCAATGTCCAACTGTGGAAACATGCTGCTTTATGTGCCACTAGGTGCTGCACCTCAAGACCATTCTCATAGTCCAGTGACATAGTTGAAAAATTGTGCACATTTGGCACACACATAGCCAAACATGTTCGAAGTAAATCTGGATATGGAGGCATCTCAATTTCTGACCAGGAGCACCTTTTTTCAACTTAAATTGTATGCTGCCGGCTTCTCACTTTCTCACTGATTTTCCTCTGTATACAGTTACATTTAGCATGAAAGCTAAGAGGACCGAGCAATTCAGTTAAAAATTCCAGTGAGTTGAAATTCTTGAGTAGGAGAACAGTTTAAATTTTTCATAATACAGTTCCAGTTGCGACAGTGAAATGTGTGCTTTAATGATGGATGTGCCTCCAGCCTTACAGGATATCTTTGTCTCCTTCCTGTCTGAGCAGAACTGTAAAACAGCCTTGAACCCCATAAATTCTACATGTTCCACCCCGTCATGGGGACTTCACGTGGGAATGGAGTCTGAAAACTGCTCTCTCGGAAAATGGGACGGCTTAACCTGCAAACTTCATGGCTCCGAGATGATGATGTCGTCTACTCAAGGTCATCATACAAGTGTGAAGAAGCACTTCTTGTGCTTCTTGAAGGTCATCACTGAGTGAGTAAGTGTACGTGCTTTGACGCACACCGATGTCACTGGTACTTTACTTTGTTGCCTTTTTAGGAACCATGCAGTTAACAATTATAGCTTGAGGACAAAACTAATACAGAAACTGTACCTCTTGTCTATCCTACTACTCTCCTGGAAAATGGGAAGGCTTAACCCACAAACTTCTCGGCTCCAAGATGGTGGTGTCCTCTTCCTGTCAAGGTCGTCGAACCTGTGCAAAGAAGCAATTCTTCATGGGTCATCTCTGAATGAGTTGATGTATATAGAATGACTAACATCCATGTTAATGGCACAGTACTTTGTTTTGTTTCCTGTTTTAACAAATATGAAAATAGGTAACTGCTTGAAGACCATTAAACAAAAGCTGTACTTCAAGTCTTTTCCTGCGCTTTCAGAAAATGTGCAGGCTTAGCCTGGAAACTTCATGGCTGTTAGATGATGATGTGGTCTACTCCTCAGGGTTATCATACTTCAGTGAAGAAGCACTTCAAGTGCAACTTCAAGGTCATCACTGAGTAAGTCTACATGCTTTGACGCACATCCATGTCACTGGTACTTTACTTTGTTACCTTTTACGAACCACGCAGTTCACAATTATAGCTTGAGGACAAAACTAACACAAAAGCTGTACCTCTAGTCTATCCTACTCTCCTGGAGAATGGGAAGACTTAACCTGCAAACTTCACGTCTCCAAGATGGTGATGTCTTCTTCCTGTCAAGGTCATCGGACCTGTGCGAAGAAGCACTTCTTCAAGGTCATCTCTGAATGAGTTGATGTATCTGGTTTGACCAACATCCATGTTTATGGCACAGTACTTTGTTTTGTTTCCTGTTTTAACAAATATGAAAATAGGTAACTGCTTGAAGACCATTAAACAAAAGCTATACTTCAAGTCTTTTCCTGCGCTTTCAGAAAATGTGCAGGCTTAGCCTGGAAACTTCATGGCTGTTAGATGATGATGTCGTCTACTCCTCAGGGTTATCATACTTCAGTGAAGAAGCACTTCAGGTGCTACTTCAAGGTCATCACTGAATGAGTAAGTGTACATGCTTTGACGCATGTCCATGTCAATAGTACTTTATTTTGTTTCCTTTATAGGAACCATGCAGTTTACAATAATATAGCTTGAAGACAAAACTAATACCAAAACTGTACCTCTTGTCGTCTCCTACTCTCCTGGAAAATGGGAAGGCTTAACCCACAAACTTCATGGCTCCAAGACGGTGATGTCTTTCTCTCAAGGTCATCGTACCTGTGTGTGATGGAGCATTTCTTCAAGGTCATTGCTGAATGAGTTGATGTATATGATTTGACCAAGATCCATGTTTATTGAAAATGGGAATGCTTAACCTGCAACTTCATGCCTTACAAATTATATCGTCGTCGTCTTAAGGTCGTCATCTGTATGTGACGAAGCACTTCTTCAGGGTCTGAATGAGTTGATGTACATGCTTTGACACAACTCCATGTCCATGGCATGGTACTTTGTTTTATTTCCTGTTATAACAGACATGCAACAACGGACTGAAGACCATTAAAACAAATGCTGTACCTTTAATCTTTTGCGGAAAATGGGACGGCTTAACCTGTAAACTTCATGGCTCCGAGATGATTATGTCATCGCCTGAAGATCGTCATACCAGAGTGAAGAAGCACATCATACTATCATAGGCTACTTCAAGGTTATCACTGTATAAGTTAGTGCAAATCCATGTCTATTTTCTGAAAGTTCTAAAAATGTGTTAAAACTTCCCAAAACCCTATACACATACCTAACTTTATATCAGTTTTTTTTAAATACTGCTTCTATAAGAGAAAATATCAAGAGACAAAAAAGGTGGAATTTTCAGTCTAATTAGTTGTAAATTGGACAAATTTTGATCCTTTCGTCCAGAACAAACGTACCTCAAATTTTCAATTGTACTCCTATCTAAGCTTTAAGTGGCAAGATTCAGTCTTCCCTGCTGCAGTGCAGGTTAATGTCATTAGGGGGCGTCAGTATACCTATCTAAGCTTCTAATGTGCTCCACTGGTATATCACTATACTTGGCAAAAGGGTTGTGAATACACACAGCTCTAGTCCCCATATTTTTGGGAACAAAGACCTTTTCTTCAATTAACTGATATTTGCTGGAAGGAGTGTGCCTCCTTGAAGACATCTGTAAATTTTGAAATGTGATTTTCCATCTCTACTCTGCTTATTAGTACAGGGCATTAGTAGATGTCCATATTTACAGCAGTGTCAGAACAACTGGCTCAACAACAACTGTGTTGACAAATAGAACTGTTGCCTTGTAGCTACACATGTGGTGTGCTAGTGGTTTGGTATCCTGCATAGTGGATATTGAAAGCTGTCACTTCTTTGTTTCAAGGGAACGAAATCCTTAAGCATATAATTATATATTTGGAAACAAAAACACTTTGAAAATGCATTATGCCACATTTTGCCATGGTTCCTAACCATTTTGAAACAGTAATAGAGCTTGAGACTTAAGAGTTTATACTTTGCTGAACAAGTTTGTTTTGAGTAAATATAGTAAAAATGTTTATCCTCAGACCTTTGTTTTCATTTTGTTCTCTAGCTTCATTTTCATGTTGTCTAAAATCTAGGGGAAGTAGTGTGGCCTTAGTTTGCAAGACTTTTTGCTTTCACTGGAACAGCAGGCAGCTCTGCAAGTCTGTGTACATTTAGAATCTACTGCAAAACCTGTGGATCTTTTGAGAAAAGTTTGAGGATTTGACGTTAATTTAGCAGATGATAAATTCATTTCGGTGATGGTTCTCCTACACTTAATTTCAGTTCATCTAGTTGTCTATAGCTCGGCCTAGTGACAGTAGGACCAGTTGTTTTTGTAGTTCAGTTATAGCTAAAACTAGTTTGAGTTTTTGTAACAAAAACTTAATGTACTTTGTAATGTGTGAAAAGACAACTTTTGTTGTCTTTCAGTTCAGACTATAAGTAGTTTTAGTTTTTGTAACAAAAAGCAAAAACATATGTACTTTTGTGGTAACCTGTTAAAATGCAACTTCTTACTTGTTGTCCTTCAACTCTAACTAAAAGTAGTTTTAGTTGTTGTAACAAAACATTAACATGTACATTACTCAGTAAGCTGTGAAAACCAAACCTCAGACTTACATGTAGGTGTATGTGTAGTGTTACAGTCCCCGCCCCATTCATCTTACAGTGTTAATAACTTGTCACACATCAGACATTGTTAATCCCCCAGGTAGTAATGAGTCAGAGGGTCAGATGACAGATGTATGGATGGAGAAATGTTCTGTATTAATCATAATTGTTTTAATTACATGGGCTTCCTATTCTGATGACCTTTGCAATACAGACTTATCTGGTGTGGTAGATTACTGTACGTTGCTCTATTTTTCTTTTAAATATAACTGTACTATAAAGCCCCTATCTCACTGGCTTGCGATCAATTGCGGAGTGTTTGCGGCGGGG